>JASDQU011377847.1:1600-11878 GCA_032191745.1 Picea mariana | reverse complement strand
TTTGCAGTAGATATTGTACAAGATTAGAATTTACACTCTTGTGTGATTTTTCGTTTTTGGTTCCACCTTTAGGCTTCTTACCTTGCATTGTTCTTGGTTTCCATATGTTGGTGTCTTTGCTACCCTATATTTGCTTCATTGACGGCACTAGTTATAGTACTCAAAACTTAGTTTCTGCTGCTTGGAAAATCTATGCACCTACAGATGAATTAATCAATCTACATGGTGTTTTCCTTGGTCGTGCAACTAACAATATAGCGGAATACAATACAGTTATCGAGTTGTTAAATGGCATTGTTTCACTTGGAATCCATCATCTTATTGTACGACTTGATTCAAACTTAGTAGTACTACAATTGAGTAACATTTATTCTATCTGAAGTTCTACTTTGTTAAGGGTATATTTACGAATTCGCATCTTGGAATGTCATTTTGATTACATTGAATATCAACACATTCCTAGATGTCTAAATACATCGACAGATGCATTGGCTAATTATGTGTTAGAAATACATTTGAGACATTTATAAAATCCAATCACACTTTGTACATAAAACAAGTAAGCTGGTAGGAGCCTTATATTTATAACGATAAGAGTTTACAAAAAGTGTTTTTGTCTGAAGACCAAAATATCAAAAATGTGAAGCTCACAGCTTCGTATACAAAAAGCATCAAAGATGTTGGTCGCTATAACAAGCGACTGCTCATGCTACTCTACAGAGTAGTATACCAATGGATGTGGATACGCCCACTATGTGATGTTGGTAGTGCCTAGGGAGCTCATCCACTGTATCGTCAGGGACATACATAGTCAGTCCCTCTAGATTTTGTTCTACGGCCTCGAGGTCCGCAACATCCACTCCTACTACATCACCTCTCTCTCTGTGCCTCTGGATGGGAGATGATCCCGGCGGATGATAAGGTCCCACATCTGCATTGATGAGAGCACTCGATTAGTCATCGGATAAATAACACAAACTACATGTTATATCATTAAAATAAAATAAAACATCATATAAACAAAATTTTCTTCTTACCTATGTCCCCCCAATGGGACCCATCAGAAAGAGACATATCTGGATCTCCACGAAATTCTATCCCGGCATAAGCATAATCTTCAACCATGAGCAGTTAAGTCCTCATTCATTGGAAGAATGCATCATCATATTTGACAATGGGAACACCTCTATGTCGAGCTGTGAGATCTACCCACCTCTTCATCCTTGGATCCTGTGGAGTGGGTATACCCCACTCCACCTGCAGGCGTAGGAAAGGAACCCTCTCCAAGAAGAAGGACACCAAAATAGACCCATATCCAAATTGCTTTAACCCACCATTTCGGAACTTGGTAAGTTGTTTCTTCATGCTTTTTAGGACCCCCTCGCACCAGTTGAAGACCTTGGGCTCCATACATTCTATGGCATACTAAAAATGGCTCTACAAATCCATATGAGGAGTTTCACTCCCTGCCATGCGAGTAATAGTGTAAAGGATAGTTCTCAAAGGAAAATCTTGGACATCCCTGATAGCTACCTTGCCACTATGTTTCTCAGTACCTGGCACACAATGATGGTGAACGCAGTAGTCCATAGGCTCACCTCCACCCTTGTTGCCTATAAGTGTCACCCGTGAACCATGGCAAGATAGTTCGTCAGGAAATAGATATCCTTGATATCTATTGTGAGTGTCTGGTCACCCACGCAAAATTCTTGCTCGTTCACATCCCACATGTGAACCAAGTACTCCAATTGTCTTAATTGGGCTCTCATGCCTTGAATCCTGAAGAATTTTAGTAACCCACACTGCCTAAGATCCATAACTGTTCTTGAGTCTTTCCTGGTGAAGTAATATTATTCTTCATGCTCTCGCTCGTTCCACTCTAGCATCTTAACCAAGGAAATCCTGCCAAGGAACCATAAGATGAGATTAGAAACATACAATTCTTTCCTAGGGGTTTTTTATTGTTAGGTTTATCTTTTTTAAATATTTGGTTGTGGTCGTCACAGGCCTACGCATTCGCGCAGTGCCACGTTGTCACAACCTACCTATAGCATCACCTATGATGATCCTAGATCGTTGCAGTTCACGATATAGGGCACCTGTGATGACCTCAACGTGTAGATAACCCCTAAAAATTGACCCAAATACACAAATTTAGCCAATAAAAATCAATTTTTAAACCATGAAAAGATGAAGGAGAAGGAGATTGATGAAGATGATTCATGAAATGATCCATCGTGCACTCCACAATCAATAGTTGAAAATCAGGGTGAAAAAATGCTTTGGAGCAATATTTGGGTAAACTTACAAATGAAATGGTAAAATGGTGTTTTTAACCTATTTTATTGACTTTTATCACTTTTTATTTGCAGATTATATTATTTTTATTCTTTATCCATGCCCTAAAGTCTTAACAACTTTACGAGTGTTGACTTTTGCATATTAAAATATCTAGAGATGAGACTTTGGAACAAGGGTCCACCCCTTTTGGCTTGTTTTTGTATATTTTTCGCATGTACAGATCCTTTTAAGGTTTTTCAGGAAAAACTTCGAGCAGAGTCTTAATTCTTTCTCATGCTCGTGAAACCATGAGAATGTAATCAAGTAGTCTTTTGTCGTTTTTTCGAACTCGTATTGGCAACATGAAAAAAGAAACCTATGGAGTATCTTTTAAGCTATTTTCAAGATTCCTAAACATGAAAAGATGGTCGGGCCATCTGCACTTATAAATTTTCTACCATGATGGTCTTTCCTGTGTCAGTTTCGAATCACTTCATACTTTGATCTACTTCAAATCTGTTACATATTTTGTGTCATTGATGGGGGATACATCAAGGCCCTCCTATGACGAATCTTTTCCTGTCGACTTCAACACATTATCCGGGAACAAGACTTAGAAATCATTTATTACCTTAGAGCTTGCATGCCTCAATGGTAGGTTTCTTCGCTTTCAATAGTGGGTTCACATCATTGATCCCTAATTGGAAGATTCCATCAAATGTTCAACTTCAACTCATTTATTCACATTCACTAGATTGTACTAGGGTACCTTCGGAGTCATTGACATCAATGGTGATTTCCCTCACACTTGTTAATGGTTTTCAATATTGATCGATAATCAAGTGGTTTCTACCATGTTTGACTTCAACACCTGTAATCACATGGATAGATTCATACTTAGAGACGATGGAAATGAAGACCATGTATCTTTTCATTTTGATCCAGGTTGCGATGAAGTATTCATGAATTAGATCTGACACATAGATCCACTGTGTATGTCTCGTGGCTATGTCCGAATTTGAATTCTTTTAGAGCATAGATCCATAGTGTATTCCTGGTGGCTATGTTGAATTATGATGACATGGATTCATATTGTATGTTTAGTGGCCATGAATCACTTGACACTTATGATTAGAGTCACTTCTAGTCTGAGCATGGGAATTCTTACCTCAGAAATGGTATGATATTATGCAGATGCATGTTTGTTTGTAGGTTCATGATCAATGTGCTCCTTGTTTTCAACACACACATTCTACAAAGTATTTCAACTATCATGAGTTCCAGCTTCATACTTTGGGGGGCATTTTGTTACACATTATTTTGGTAACCTTAATGATCACCTGACAACATGTGTTAATGTTCCTTGAAAATATTAAAAGAAGACTTTCTCCATGAGAAAAGTTATTTGCTTTCCTCCTTCAAAAACCATGTCAAGGAAGGTCGTCGCACCCTGCCATATGCATGGGGTGCGACGATGCTTGATCGTCACACTCTGCCCTAAACTTGGACTTCGATGTCATCGCATGTTGCTCATACATAGGGTGAGAAGATGCTTAAAGCATAGGAAATTTCAAATTTCACGAATGTTCTAAAAGGGAATCTTCTAGAAGATGAGGTGGCCTCCGATCAGTTTGGATCTTACTCACTTCTCTGATTTGGTGGGATCATCCTAATATCCTCATACATCTCTCTTTCACACTATATAAAGAGGGATCTCTCATGGAAAAGGCTAAGGTTGAATAGGCTAAGATTTGTATGGAGAGTTCTACTTCGGATTATGCTTGAGAGATTTGCTTTAGTTCTTCAAGACAGATTGTGGATCTTCTTCATTCAAGGAATTGGAGCAAAGGTGTGTGTGTTGAAGCAAAGAGCCATTGAAAGGGGACCTTGCAACATCAAGGCATAGGTTGTATTCTCCACTTTCTATTCACTTAATATAGTAATACATTTCTTCCCTATATAAGCATCTTGTCTTCTATTGCATAATTCCTTGATCATATACATATACTTCATCAGAATACATATATCTTTGTTTTCCCTCTTTGTTGGTTTGTGATTCTTAGACAGACTTACTATTCTGCAAACTCAAGGAAGGAGATACAAGGACAACACTAGCGAGGATCAAGCTTCGTTCAAAAGGTATGTTACTTGTACCTCATTAAGCCAGTTTAAGGCGAAGTGTGTATTATGTTTTGTTTTGGTCTAGTTTCTTGTGGAAGTTAGGGAGATGTGTTTGTGTCTGCACTTACCGATTCATCCGATAACATAGACAACTCCACACCCATGAAAATGCACACATGTGCCAACACAAAAAATGTGTAAACCAACCATTAGATGAGTTAGTTTTAGATATCTAGCTGTTAAGTTATCATATGTTAACAATTTTTATTACATAGATTAAAGGTAAACAACAACCATTGCCATATTTAATAGTGTATTTGTTAACATATATTTCGTTAAATGTTTTTGTGTTACATATCCAACAACATATATTTTAATAATAATTTATGTAATATACATTAAAGGCAAACAACAACCATTACCAAACTTAATAGTGTATTTATGAAAATATACATTGTTATATGTTTTGGCATTGCATATCCATATATATATATATATATACAGCCTAAGTGGGCCTAATGGTTAAAAACATGTGTTTCCTCTTAAGAGGCCACAAGTTCAAATCCAGAGGGGGGTAGGGTATGTATACCTCCATAGACTTTACCAGTCAAATCGTTGGGCGGTATATATATATATATATATATATATATATATATATACTCGACATTGCTCCAGGATATGAAAAAGATGGGAATGAAGGAAGAAACCCTAGCGTCAAATTTCAATGGTAGATGAGGTTGCTACAGCACTGTTGGTGACAGTTTAATGGCTGCTAACCGCTAGGGTAGACTACTGGTAGGCACTAGATTTTGGGCGATCGGACTGGGCCCACATTTTCTCGCACTTTTTTTGTTTTTTCTGGACTATTTTTGAGAATGGAGCCACTCCCGGAGGTGGGAAAACCCACTTTAATTGGGGTAGAGGGACAGTTTTTTCTTGGCGTAGCGTCCATGTTTGATGGATAAATTTTGGGATTTCGATCACATCCAGGTGGGACAGGGCATCTAATAAGGTCATTTTCCCCTGGGAAATCGGTCAGTGAATAGTGGGTACCTCGTTCTGAGGAGGTTGGAGGCCAGGGTTTTTTGCTGACACCTTGGGTAGGTTCGGCATCCCCCTTGGAAAACCTCCTATCTTTCAAGGATGGCTCAAATTACTCTGAAGGATGGGGGAGTGAACACATCTCCTCCCCAGCGATGGTGGCGGATATCACTGGAAGCCTGGGGTTTGGCTCAAGCGAACTCCCCATAGAATTAACCTACCCTTACTCGGAACTGGAAGCGGTCACTGCCTCTGAGAGTTCGAACTTGTTCACAGAGGTGATACCCTCTCCTCCTATCTTCTCACCCTCGAATATCATGGTGGATGTAGAAACAGAGGAAGCCACACCAGCATTGGTCAGGGGAGAAACAAATTGCAGTGGTCGGGCCGATTCGACGAATATTGCAGCCCTCTCTTCCGAAAAGAAAGATCTACCTCCCTACTTTTCTCCTCTCAAGGAAGCTTGGCCTGCTTTAGAGATGCATTATAAGGAAGGATGTTCAAAGTCTACATGGTGTGCTCGAGATAGGGTAGGTTCAAAATGGTTGGCTTTTGGTGAGGATGTGGCGATGGATAGGGTCTTGGAATTTTCAAAAAGAGCAGTGGTGGGCAGAGTACACGGGAAAAATTTGGGACTGGCTTTCCTCAAACATTGGGTCACAAAAACCTGGCTACCAGAACTTTCTAATATGCCACATATTCGGCTTCTCACAAGGGGTTGGTTCACTTTCATCTTTACAAATTCTTAGGAGGTGGACTAGGTACTAAAAACGGTTTGGTGTCTTGCCGACACTCCTACCATTCTTAAAAGATGGACCCCAGCCTTTGATGTCAAAAGAGAACGTGTTGACGAAGAACCCATCTGGGTGCGGCTCCCTGGTTTTCTGATGCAGTACTGAAACACTCACAGATTTATGGCCATTGGTAATCTCCTGAGAAGTTTTCTAGAAGCAGACATGTCCTTTAAAGAAACAGGACTCATGATAGTAGCCCACATCTTGGTCAAAATTGATCTGAAAAAGGGTTTACTTCAGGAGATTACAATGGATTCGGTGGCAGGGACTTTTGTACAAACACCAGATTATGAAGGAATACCATTCAGATGTCATAGATGCCACATATATGGCCATGGCATGGCTTCCTATTCCCTACCCTTCAAAGTCATGACTCAAAAAGCCAAAGGTTAAAACTCCTCGCTCTCTCCTCTGAAGAAAAAATTGGAAGCTGCGCGGGATTCGGAAGGCTTTAAGGGTTTGGAATTGCGGAGTGCAGAGGAACCGACCACAAAATATCAGAGCCTAGAGTGTAGGACTTCACTGGGTACAGGAACTCTACTTTATAAGGGTGATGACTTGGACTCTACACCTACTATAAGGGCCCCAACTCAACCGGGACGCTATATTCCGGGTATGTCACCTTTGGATGTTACTTCTTACACATCCTTTCCTTTTTCTTCTTTGTTTTTTCACTCCCTGGAAGCAAACAAAGTGGTCCCCCCTCCCAAACTTCTTAGGAGGTGCTCCCTTCACAACTTGCCCTCCCTTCATTGCACCCTCTCCTCTTCTTTGTCGGTTATAACACCCTCTCTCATCTCCTCCTCCTTTCACTTGGGGAGGGTGGATGAACAGGAACTGCCCCAGACAAACCCTCCTACTCTAAAACCCACCTCCCCCATACTACAAGATCTGTCTACATTCCCCCCCTTGGACACTGCCTTGACTCTTGCCTTGGTTGATACTCTCCTCCCCAACCACGTGGCAGCACAAGCCATTGCCTCAACCTCAACTGGTTCATCCTCAGAAGACTCCAGAGTACTCTATCACCTTAGGAATCAATCAGTAGTCAAGGAGAACCCCTCAAACTTGGGCTCACAACTAACAGAGGGGAGCGGCTTGGGGTCTATCCCTCGTACTGCCTTGGTGGGCAAGCGAAGGGGCTGTAAATATCACTTATATATTGCACAAGACAGGGCCAGAATCGATCTGGAAACTAGAAGACAATCCTCAATCGAATGGGCACTTAGAGCAAAGCCACCCCTCGAAGGTGTTTCCCCATGAATATCCTCTCCTTCAATTGTTGTGGGTTGGTGAACCCGGAAAAAAAAACGTCCTTATGAAGACTAATTGAAAAAACCTCCTCGGAGGTCATACTTCTTCAATAAACACTATGGGATAGTGTTACAATAACAAAATCACTGGAAACTCTAATCCTGGGTTGGTCCTTTGCTACAGTGGATGCCAAAGGCCACTCGAGGGGCTTGGCAATAGGGTGGAAGAATAGGATTTGTAAACTGGAAAGTGTTTGGGGCCTAGCCTCAGGGATTGGCCTTACTATCTCATCTTCAGACTTGGGGCGCAAATTAACTATATTAAACATCTATGGACCACACCATGATCGCCAAATTTATTGGAACTCACTAGAAGATTGTGACTAGTTCAAGGCCAAGGATTTCCTCCTGGGTGTGGATCTCAACTTTTCACTTGTAGCCTCAGAATTCTAGGGTCCCCAAGTGGCACCAAATCCTCTAAATCAATTCTTTCTAAATTTTATGGACCAACAAGGACTGGTGGATTTGGAACCCCAAAAGTTATCTCCAACCTAGTCCAATAGGAGGGTTGGTATCGACAAAGTAGCAAAACGACTGGACCAATTTTTGTTGACCGAAGATCTACTTGAATCCACTGAGATGGTTAGGCAATGGGTTACTGTTGGAGGCAAATCAGGCCATCATCCAATTCTAATTGAATTTCGGGCGAAAAATCGAAGGGTGGCGAGCCCCTTCAAATTTTTTGAGGGATGGATGAATGACCCAAATTTTATTGAATTGGTTCGAAAGATGTGGGTAAAGATTCCGAAAGAATCCCAGACTCATGCGCCAGTACTTTTCGTAGAAAATCTCAAACGAATCAAACAAGCCACCAAAGAGTGGGAAAGAGAGAAAAAAATTAAAGAGGATAAGGAAGTGATCGATATCGAAACAAAACTAGTAGAACTCTATGACGGAAATGGTCAAGGGTTCATCAATCCGGAAGCAAAAGAACAATTGTATGGTTTATAAACTCGATGCAGGGGAATTCTGGCAGAAAGAGAAGCGCAATGGATATTAAAGAGTCGGGCTCTGTGGTTATCTTGCAGAGACGAAAACACAAAAAATTTTCAAGCCTATGCTAGAGGCAGGAAAATGAATAACACCATTTGGGCTCTGAAGAATCTGAGGGGGGAAGAAATTAACAAACACTTTGATCTTGCCGAACTCGGCATTGCACACTTTAAGGATCTTTTTACAGCACAACAAGGGACATCCATCGCGGAAATGATTAGAGTAGCACGATTATGCCCCCGCTTTCTTAAAGAAGATGAAGCAGAACTACTAACAACCCTGGTCTCAGAAAGAGAATTTCTAGAAGCATTACAATCCTTTCAAAAAGGAAAGAGCCTGGGTCCTGATGGATGGCCAATAGAATTCTACTTGGGTTGTTTATAAATTCTAGGCTCCGATCTACTGAAGGTGGTCGAAGAATCTAGAGAAAGGGGACACATACACAATCCAATCAATGCCACCTTTATAGCCCTCATTCCAAAATCAAACAATCCCTCCACTTTTGAAGATTTCCGGCCCATCTCCCTATGCAATTGCCTCTATAAAATTATCTCCAAGGTAATTAGTAGGAGGCTAAAGGCAATACTTTCCAAACATATCTCCTGTGAACAATTTGGATTTCTTGAAGGCAGACAGATACACGAAGCCATAGGAGTCTCACAGGAAGGACTCCACAGTATCAAACTAAAGAAGCTAAAAGATGCTCTAGTAAAGATTGATTTATCCAAAGCCTTCGACCGAGTAAACTGGCTTTACATCAGAATGCTTTTGATATGCATGGGCTTCGGGCTGGTCTTTGTAAATTGGATAATGGCTTGTTTAAGCTCGGTATCTTTCTCCATTCTTTTCAACGGCTTGAAAACAAAATTCTTTCTTGTAGACAGAGGGCTACGTCAGGGATGCCCGCTCTCTCCCTTACTCTTCCTCCTAGTGGCCGAAGGACTTAGCCATTTCATTTTTGGGGAAACTTTGGGTGGTAGATTCGCAGGTATCAAAATCACAAATGGGTTGATCATTACCCACTTGATCTTCATCGACGATATATTAATATTTTGTGATGGCTCGAATCGATATGCAGACACACTCTCAGAGGGCCTGACATTGTTTAGAACTACCACAGGCATGAGGATCAATGCACAAAAGTTCGGTATCCTCTTCTCCCAGACAGCGGAAGAACATACACAATATTACCTCAACCTTCTACCTTTTCAAACACTTAACCTGGAGGAGGGCCTCAAATATCTTGGGTTTCACCTAAAACCAAATTCTTATAGGAAGACAGATTGGTACTGGTTGTTGGCAAAATTGGAAAAAAGGTTGAAGACTGTTAGGGTCCTAACCCGCACATAGGTAGAGAAATATATTCGGATGTAATAAAGGTCAATATTAATAAGTCCTTTCAATAAAATAGAATAAGGTGGATGTAAGAAGACCTAATAGAAGCTTTCGCTTCTAGAAGGATCTTCCTCTAGATGTTTCTCTTGATAGACATATTTAGTATAAATAAGGGTCGAGGGTATGAAAACCCTATCTTGGAGATTATTGTAACAGAGCGCTGCTTGACTGGAGGTTTCCCCCTCAAAGAGGCCCGTGAACATTTCTTTCTGAATCAAAGTGTTATTTCTGTTGTTGTTCTTATATCATTTATGTGTTATTGTGGAGATTATGCTGGTTATATTACTGTTATTCTTCCATTTCTAGCATTTTATTTTTGTTCTACTTACTTTTTATATCTG
>JASDQU011377846.1:755-17996 GCA_032191745.1 Picea mariana | reverse complement strand
AAAAAAACTGATATATAAATTTTCAACCTTACTAGGAATATGAGAGATATCGATCATGACGGTAGGAGAGATACTGACCATGTTTCCTTTGGCATAAATACTATGCGTATCAAGTGAAATATGGGTGACCGACTATCTCACTCAAGGTAGATTTAAAATCATCTTGTTCGATTCTAGCAAGCTCTGTGAGGAAATAAGATCGATGGCGCATATCATCCCATGGCCTATCAGAACCATTCATGGAAAGCATAGAGTATAGAAGATGGACAATATGACTGAAGTCATAGCATAAGTCTAGTTACTTCCTAGTAAAAATTTATATTGAAGGGGCACATCAACCACCTTGACATCCACCTCCACCATCTTCCCACCTAACTGGACCAGGAAGGCAGGAAGAATATTGTGGGGGCGGAAAGAACGATCGTCAAACACGGTTAACATGGTCGGATATTGAGAGAGGGTAGGAGAGCCAATGGCTTTCCAATAGGTTAAGGACATCACACATGTTTAAGCGCCTTCATCAACAATAGTATGTTTGATGGTATACTTTGAGTAATCCACATGGATTTGGAATGCCACATGGTAAGGAAAGGGCGGTTGCACATCCGTGACGTAAAAGTTGATAAAATTATATCCACAGGGGTCTAGAGCTCATAACATAGATAACAAGGCATTGATCTGTGAAGGACAGGTCTGGAGCACCTCCATAACCGACATCGCGCAAGGGTTTTGACTCAGATCCTCAACAATATAGTAATTTTGAGTGGCTTTAGCATTAGAGTTGTGGGTAGAGTGCATGAGTACTTATTTTGAAATATGAGGTGGAGGTTATGGTTTTTCGATATGTAAAGGCGTGTATGGAGGAGGGGGAGACTCTAGACCAGGTACAATCTGTGAAGAACTGTAATTGCAAGATAGGGTGGCTACATTAACCTGAGACTTGACCATATTGATGCATAGACAGTCATCGTCTTGTGTCGATGGGTTTTGACTTCTAGTATCTGCATTTACGACATTCGAGGATCTCAAGTCCATGTGTTGATTATGAAGAAAAGGATTAGTCAGCACAATGGGCGGTAGAGATAAAATCCTCGTAGCTTCCGCAAGTTTGGGGTACAAGTAGGTAAGGTGATCATATGTACAAAGCTTGCAAGGAAAATTCACCTTTTGCCTCTCTTTCTTTCCATCACCAGAATTATTATTTGACTTTTCATTATTAGCGTTGTCCTTGGGTTTATTATTATTATTAGTAGTATTCCTCCCACCTTTACGATTTTTACCACATCCTTTCCTTCTATTTCCTCCTGGTTTTTGTTTACCATTCAGGTTAGTCGACGATTGCATGGAATGTATGTCTACAGACTAAGTGGGAGTGCAAGACATGGACGAAGCTTGTCCTCCTACAGATTGTCCTAGAGAAAACTCTCCCAACTGTCTTGTCACCAAGTCTGTAGATTTCAAATTTGTGAATCCTACAATACCATCGACATGAAGCCTAGGATTTTGTCTAGGGTCATAGCTTGACCTTGGGGCGTCTGAAAGAATTTCGTATAACATCCTAGATTCAACATATATAAGATCTAACCGCTAGGCTTTAAAAATCACTTCTTCCTCATATGTAACTATGGATGCTGAAACATCCTTTGAAATATAAGGTTGTAAAGACTTAACAAACCATTCAAAAAGGAACTTCGGACGTATGTAGGCCTTGATCAGCCTCTTCCATATATTCCACTCTTGGATGTGATCCAAGATATGGCTGGCTTTGTCTTTGATGAAGGCTGACAAAATTTCTATTCCAACATCGTAACGAATCGACAATTGGAAGTGGTTGAGGAAGACTAAAACCATTTGACTAAAAGTTTTGTATTCCCCCCCAGTATCTCTATATACCATTTCACTGTGACCCTCTGTTACACATTATTTTGGTCACTCTAATGATGACTTTACAAGCATGTAATCAGGCCCTCAAAATCATATTTTTCCTGAGAAAAGTGATTTCTTTCCTCCCCTGCAAGACTACTTTTTATAAGGATGTTGCAGGCTACCCATAGTGTATAGTGCGGAAATCCATGATTTCCGCAGGTTGCTCTATATCTGGCCTATGGGATTTTCGCAGGATTCTATATAGGCAGGGTGCGGCGGTGTTTTAAAGCCGAAAGAGAAAAGACGTTCAAGAAGTTTCTAGAAGGGGAATCTTCTAGAATGTGAGGTGGCGTCCATATGGTTACGATCCTACTGAGTTCTCTGATCTGGTGGGATCATCCTCATACCTTTAACCACTTCAACTTCTCCTATATAATAATGGGCTTCTCATGGAAAAGGTTAAGCATAGTTAAGAAAATTTGAGCAAAGGATTGATGGAAAAATAGGTTGGATATTATGTGAAGAATACTATTTTAGTTGATGCTTGAGGTCTGCATTCAATCACCAAGATTTTGGAGATCATCTTCATGAAAATCTCGGATCAAGTATATGTGTGTGTTGGGACAAAGGACCACTAAAAAGGAACTTGCAACATCAAGGCATTCCGGTTGTATCTTCCACTTTTATTCAATATAATACAATGGCATGTTTATTTCCCATAAAATCATTCTCATTTTATTACATGACTCCTTGATCACATGTTTAAGCTTTCATTGAATCTATCATAGTTGCTTTCACTCTGGTTGGTTTGTGTCATTGTAGATATAGTTTCACAAGAGCACCGAAGAGAAGCCAGAACAAGAAAGATATAAGGAAGCGATCTCAAAGGTAAGTCATCAATTCCTTCTTTGACACTTAGATCAATGATTGTAACTTAGGGAAAGCGTCATGTCCTGTCCAGTTTTGTTCTAGATCCAGGTGGATCTAGGGAGATTTTTTTATGTCCGCATTTACCGATTTATCCTATAACACTCTCGTGAGGGTGCATTGAAACAATATTAAACAAATGGAATCATCATTAAGGGAATTAGAAGACCACCAAAGAAGGAAAGTAGTGATATTATAACCAGGAACCTCACCAAGCTTGCCTTAGAATTTAGAAATATCCAAAGGAAGCTTGGTGGGGATGGGGGGGCATGTTGAGTCATGACACACAGGGTCATTCATTAATCTAGACAAGTCTGGCAGATTGAGCATGGCCAAAAAAGGGAGACGGGGTTGCGACATCTGGCCCCAAGCTCTCGGGAAAGATTGTTGTTGGGGAATCACAGCCCATCCAGGGTTCTGGTATGCACCATGCTCGTGTCCGAGATTGTAAAATCCCCCTCTGAAATGATTCATAAGGGGTTGGTTAAGCACCATTCCATTAAGAATGTTATGATGAGAGTTGTAAATATTTCCCACAGCTAGAGTAGCTCCAGGTTGGGGGTTTCCCAAGGTGTGAAACTGACCTCCTCCAAGTGTGAATCTAGAGGATAGAGGTGAATTCGTCATGCCAAACATGTTGGTTAGAATCACCATGGAGGAGGTAGGTGTAAAGGATGAAACATAAGCAACAACTTGTCCACAAGGTTGACCAATCCATCCAGGACCATTGAGACCAGGATTAGACCAAGGGTGAAAAGGAGGTAGGATTCCAACCATGGAATCATTTGAGGGATATGAGAACTACCAAACGAGAATGGAATATGCATAGGAGCCATGCCCCCAAGTCCAATACTAGTATTCATATTAGAATCTGGAATGGAGGATGAAAATTCCAATGTAAAATTCTGCATACCATAAGAAAAAGGGCTAGAGGATGTAGGGATGGACTGAGTATTATATCTAGGTGTACCAAAAATAGACCCAAAATGGTTGTGACAATGGGTTAAGTAGCAGACACAAGCTGGATAGGAGTGATGATGGGAACCTCTGACGCTACGACCATTGTGGTTGAAGGTGTTGAAGGAGTATCGTTAACTATAATGGGTACAAGAGTCGAAGGAATCCCAGTATCTTTCTGACTCGACTCAATCCTCATCCTTGTATGATCATAAGTCTGGTATGTGGAGGTGTGTATACAACATTTGATAACTTTGTTCCTTTTAGAAGGAAAAGACTCAATATGAAGTGGTAATCTTAACAAATGATGAGACCTGCAAGGAAGCTAGTATGGCTCCACGATGACTCAAGACTTGAGATATGAAAACAAATCCTAAGGTCAACTAATAATCAAAGAGCACACCAAAATAAACAAAAGGCGAATATGCACGCAAACAGGATAAAGTGGCTGAAAGGGGCCTCCCTCCCTAAAGTAGGTATGCCTCACCCAAGAGGGGCCTAAGACTCCCTACCAAAGATTAGAGGTATCAGAATCAATCATAAGGGCCCTCATGGGCTTAACAACCAATCGATCAGATCCCCCCAGAGAGGTAATCCTCCATAAAGGTTGTGTGCTTTCCAACCCTTATCTGACCTAGGGTACCTGCAGAATAATCCCTCCAAGTAACCTATGTGGTACCTATGTCAAGCAACTAATCCACCATGATATAACCGATGTGCAGGCGAACAATCGTAAGTTAGGTCTACCGTATGGGCAGGGTAGCAAAGCCCGAAATCTTGAAAGCACTGCCTCTCATAGAGGTAAATATACTAGCAAGACCCCCATACAGGAATAGATCCCCAGATATATCTATGACGTTAAGAAGGTATTAAGGGGATATCCCCTCAACCAACTTCGCATGACCTCGTGCTTAATTTCGGTGTAAGTGGAGACTCCTGACATCACCAATTATACAATGGATTTCACCACTCCCTTAGACAGACACATTTGTTGAATTTAGTATCCTTGGAGAAGTTTACTCGCAAAATCCTATTCCAAGGCTCTAAATCCTAAGCTAGTTTGTGCACTCTGAAAAATAAAATCATTTCTAATCAATTTTAAATTTATCAACATTACTTTTAGTGGCTTTGCTTACTCAAGAAGGTGTGTTCATGAAACTGATGATGTTATGATGCAACAAGTAAAATAAATGAATTTGAATAACGTGCAAAGTCCTAACTTCAATTCCCAATAAATGATAAGATTTTCAAAATGAAACTTTCAATTTAATTACGCAATTCCAAATAAGATGCAATCTTTCCATACATATACTAAGATCAACGATAAGAACCCAAAATATCAAATGCCAACAATGAAAAATGTATATTTTTTGTATTTTCAATATAAAAGAATGAAAATGAAAGGACTGAACAACAACTTGATATAAATATTCTATTGTATGTAAATAGAGACAAACCAAGTATAATGTCAAAAAGAAAACACCCAGCCCATGGTGCAAGGACAACCAATGAAAAGGATGATGAAAAAAAAAAACCGCCTAGAAATTCAGCCAAGGAAGGGTTTCCTATCACTCTGCAGGCACTTAACCATTATGAAAGAGACATAAGAAGACTCATCAACCATCAAAACATACCCAACAAACATCAAACTCAACAATAAATCAAACAAGGATGATGTACGTGACTGTTTAGAAGAAAAACATGTATATAAGCCTCCTACAAAACGATAGCTCGTGTATGTATGCGATTGTCAGGAAAAAAACCACGTATATGTATGGAAACACTGTCACGTTAAGGATAAGGCTAAGGAACTTAGACTCAAAATGAACAAAGGCTGCTAAGAAATTAGACGACAAGAAAATCAATATAAACGAGAGAAAACAAAGGAGAAAAACACTCCAAACCCCAAAAAGACATTTCCCTCCCTAGTATGGTCACCAATTATGTTACGAGGAAAATCAGTCTATGGCATGGGGTAAACCACAACAGATGGAAATGACTGCATAAATCAACTCTAATCTCAAGTATGCTATATAAAAAAATCTGCTAACAAGACAAGATAAATAGCCTACCTCGTCCAGACATTTGATGAAGTCCACGGTTGAGCACTTGACTCAAAGCAATACACCTGAAACTTGTCCTCAACAACCAAGATACATAAGCATATGGTGATAATGTATAAAGTTAGCAAATAAAAATAGCATAATCCATCAATATTCATAACAAATAGGCCCATGGAATAACAATTCAAATATTTGCAATACATTAATTGGACGAGAAACGAGTATTTCTATTAAAATGTAATCAATAGAAGTGTATGAATGACAAACTTCCATGTCAGCCCATTCAGAACCGAGAAACTAAGTCCCTTCCATCCGAGCCTCCACCACTTCAATCCTCCACCATAGGAAATCTCATATAAGAGAGACAACGAGATTCTCCATCAAGTAGGGAAGATCTTGGGGGATGAACAATGTGTTCAGACTTTAAATGACAAAGGGACGCAAACTCAATATGAAGTGAATAATTTCTCCAGAGTAACTTTTCTCTCAAAGTTGAATTCTTCTCCTCTTTTCCATAACTTGGATATAGCCCATTTATAGCCTTCAAATGGAACTGAAGGGCCGAGTCGGAACGTTTCCAGTATATGGAAGGTCAAGAATCATGGATCGCATGACGTGACATGGAAACCCGACACCATTTTTTAATTTTGGGAACAAAACCCAATGTACGTGAGTTGTAATGTTTCAACCTGTGTATATGCATGTTTTATAGTTGTTAGGGCCCATATATGTGGAAAAATACAATTTTTAGCTCCGGGAACTGCAAAAGGGGACTTCAAGTCTGCATAGGGAAATGGAAAAAGGCTTTATGAGAAAGTTTTCACAGGGTGAGGAAAATATTGCTATAATAGCATGCACTGAATTTGCATCTGACTTTACTGACATTGTATTTGTATCATATGAATCCTCTAAATCAAAACTCTCATATGAAGAAGACTCGACATGTGCATGCTCATCATCTCTGACAGGTGGAAGAACAAAAGTGTCTGAGTGCGACTGTTGAGGTACATGCGAGACACTTTCCTCGAATTGGACACTCCGCTCAATGATGAGTCAATCCAAGGAAAGATCAATGAGTCCATATCCCTTAACATCGTCGGGGGTATCCAACAAAGATACACTTTGTGCTCTATGGATCAATTCCCTTCCTCTTCTAAGAGGGAATCTTGGCCCATGCACGTGAACCAAAAATGCAAAAGTGGATCACTTCCAGTTTGAGGCCACTCCAAGCCTCGTAGGGGGTATTATCCTTGACATATCTATGGGGAGATATGTTTTTTATGTAGGTTGCACAATTAAGTGCTTCATCCCATAATATCTGTGGAAGTGACTTTGCATGTAGCATGAAAGATACGATCTCTTTTAGAGATCTATTTTTCCACTCAACAACCCCATTTTGTTGTGGAGTATATGGAACCATGTGCTGCAAGTGAATCCCTACCTCATGACAAATATTTTGTGTCTCATGGTTGACATACTATCCCCCATTATCTATTCAAAGGACTTTGATTTTCTTTCCTGACTGTGTCTCAACAAGAGCTTTGAAATCTTTGAGGTGTTGAAAGACCTCTAATTTTTGCCTAAGAAAGAAAATCCATGTGAAGCATGAGAAATCCTTAACAAAAATGAGCACGTACCTTGCTTTACTGATTTATGGATGCGGAAAAGGGCCAATGAGTTCACTATGGATCAGATCTAAAGGAAATGAATCCTTCTGAGTCTTTCCTTTGCCAAATTTCTCTTGAGGGTGTTTTCCAAGAACAAATCCATCACAAATTCCTTTGGAGAAGTTGATATCAGGTACACCATCAACCATTCCCTGCTTGCTAATATGTTGCATATATATTGAATTTAAATGCCCGAACCTTTTGTGCCATATCCTACTGCTTTCATCAGCATGGGTAAGCAATAATGCATAATATGATTCAATAAATTCAAAAAATGTGTAGAATCTAGATTGATGATTTACCTCACCGGTAGAAACCCTGGATTTGGTTTGCATTTCATAGATATCCATTGCATCATGTGAGAATATGACTCTCTTTTCATTTCTAGAGTTTTTCATCTGATACATGGAGAGAAGATTGATGAAATTTTTGGGAACGTGTAGCACATTCTCGAAGCTTTCGTTTGTGAGTTCAATTATTCCTTTGCCGGTGACCTCCAGGGATGATTTTAGGGGCTAAATTTCACTCATTGGATAATTTTCCATGGTTTTTCCCAAAAAAATATTCACTATTCTAAAAATGATTCGCCCAAATTCTATAGGATAAAATCATTTTACCTTAAAAATCGCCAAAATTTTATACAAATTATATAAAATACTTAGAAATTTGAATATTTTTACAAAAATATCGCCAAACATTTGTAGTTTTCATATGAAGGATTAGTAAGATTCCCCAAGGTTTGTACATTTTAAAATAAATTTCCATCCTTAAAATCATCTCTGGTGACCTCGACTGGAGATATGTCCCCCATCAGAATAGGAGGACCTTTGCATGCATCCAATGAATAATTGACTTATTTTGTGGAATCCATGTGGTATGATGCACCTTAATCTATGATCCAATCATTGGGAGAGGATTTGATGATAATCAAGGCATGGCAATAATTTTCTTTCTTGGAATTATGATCTTCTCGCTTCTTCTTCTTGGCACCCACATGGATGTGATCTCCAAGGTTGTTTTGCTGAAGTATTTGGGCCATTTAATCTATATGTCTCTACATACATGCGGATTTTGGATGGAATCCTTTATGGAAGTAAGTTCATTTCTCCCCATTTCTTACCTTTCCACCTTTGGATTCGGAGGCATCATTGAAGGGTTTTGAGTACCCTTCCTTCTTTGGATTTTCATGTGATTTCCTTCTTTCTTTGTATTTAGATTTATGATATCGATGACCAATACTATCTTTCACAATAAGTGAATGAACCTTTGTGCCTTTTATTTTTCCCATATTGATGAGCTTTTTTTGCTCTCGGGTTAGAGACTCGATAAAGGCCTCAAGAGAGGGCATCATCCAGGCGGTTCCAGAGGTGAGCCTAACTGAATGAAATGTAGATACAAACACTGATTATTCCAGACCAAGTTTGGAGAGAATGGTAAGAACCATTTGTTTCTCCTCCTTAGATTTATCAACCCCACAATCCTTGAGTTGCGACAACAAATCCTTATATTTGGTAAGGAAATCTTGGAGACTGTCGAAGGTTTTTGGATCCAAAGTGAGAAATTCCACCTCAAACAAGTGTCCCCTCATCTCGTCCTATTTTCCAAAAATCCCTTTCATGGTGTTCCAGGTTTCATTGGGGGTTTTACAGAAGGATATGTGAAATAGGAATTCAAGAGAAATGAGACTGCAAATTATTCCAAATGCTTCATCTATTCGATTTAGATACTTGGATTTTTCTATGGTTGATGTGGGTTCTATCTCTATGTTCATGGTTAACCTGTATAATCCTCTACCTTGAATATGGATTATCACATTCTCCTTCCATGCATAGAAATTGTATGGTGTAAGAATGAATTCTTTTGGAAATTCCATTTTTTCGTTGTCTTCAATCTTCGGTACTTGCAAAAATAATCTGGTGTCTTTTCCCTAGAAATATGTCATCTCTAATACCATGTAAATGTGTTTAAACTTCACAGAATAGATCTATATAGAAAATGACATACATAATTTGTAGGGAAAATATGAGAAAAGAGAAGCAGGAGAGAAAGAATGGAAGAATTCTCATTAACCAAATGAATGAATGATAATTTACACATGATATACTCTGTATAACTCAACTAATATGCACTGGAGGAGAATACAATGTGCCATAGTGGTGGTCTAGAGTGATCTAGATACACACCAACAGTTACGGGAGTAAACTTCCACCTAGTCTAGTCTCTCAGGCTGTTATGAGAGTGAACTGCCACCTAGTCTAGTCTCTCAGGCCGTTACCAGAGTGAACTGCCACCTAGTCTAGTCTCTCAGGCCATTATGAGAGTGAACTGCCACCTAGTCTTAGTTAACTAGTCTCTCAATCTTTAGTTAACTAACTGAAACAAAGTGAAGTGAGGAGGATATTAGGGAATCATGAGTAATGTGCTAGTCTGGTGATGATCCCAAGGACAATGAGCATTAGTTGGTGATGATCCCAATGCTGCATGGTGATAATCAAAATGTTGCATCTAGACTCCACTCAACTGATCAAAATGAAGTGTGAACTGAAGAGAATATTATCCTAGGGGAACATTCTCCCTAAATTATAGGAGACTGGATAATTATTGATAAATATATGGAAAACCTTAGGGAAAAAAAATCATAGGTGTGTGTGAAGTATCTCCAACAAATTGGAAAACACCATATATCTATATATTAAGAGTAAGAAATTGAAACATAGCATGTGTTACCTTGACACTATTGAGGTACCTTCCAACTCCAAGTTCCTTGAGATTTCCTTATCCCTCTATCTCACATGTGATGATATCAATTTGAAACTTGAAGACTATAGTACATGTCTCTCACTGGTTATATCTTGGAAGCATAAGGCTAGCATGACTCGATCTCTCATACCCATTGGTTTTCCCCTCTTTTATATAATAACAGAGGAGGCTTAGAGATAAGTTCAAAGCTTGAAATTTGATGAACAACATGTCATACACAATTTCCAATGCTTATGATAGATCATGCCTACCTTATCTCGAGTTGATCACCTTACAACTACTCAAATATAGAAGGTTATATGGGATATCACTTGTTTCACAAGGGAAGAAAGTGATTGTTCACACCTTGAATGATGAAAAGAAGCAGTTAATCACATCTCATATGAGGAAACAAAGCAATCGTGATAAAAAATAGTGATTTTTGTGGCATCAATGTGTGATTTTGGCAAGATCGTATTAGTAGGTCCTTTATGAGTCCTAGGTTGAAAAATATAGGTATAACATGTGGGAAGCTCCATTAAAAATGGGATGAGATTTCTATGACATAAGAATCCATAGTAATAGATGCTCTAATGGAACACACAACATAGGATAATATAGTGAAGGATAATCCCATAACTGACACGTCAATAAGGATGATAAATACTCAAAAGTGAAATACCTCCACTTCACAATAAACTAATGCAAACATCTCATCTAACCAAGTGGAAGGATCATAGGCCCAAGGAAGAAATAAGATAGAAAATTATGGAGAAGGAATCATCAAAATATCAAAATTAGAAGACGAACAAAAAACATTTCCTTGGGGCTAGGAACAATGGAAGAGTTCTACAGTCAAAGTCAAAATAATCCTAGTTTTCAATCATTCATCGAGAGATAACAATCAATAGATGATGATAATACATGGCTAAAAGCATTCATGTTTGACAAGAAGAAGAGATAAGTAGTCTAATTTTTCCACAATAAAAAAATAATATTCACTAAACATATAGAAAACAAGTTACAAAACCATAAAAAGTATGGTGATGAATGAAAAGAGACTATACCTAATGGTAGCATGGTGGTAGCTACCACCACAACAATAGCCACTACTTAAGATGATGAATCCAAGGTCCTCAAAATGACCAAGGAACTAAAAACATACAAAGCAAAAATTTCTTAGCTAAAGAATCAAGTAGAATATTATATAAAAAAATATGATATAATTTAACTCCATTAAATACACATTAGAAATCCATGATGATCTTTAACTAGTTCATAAATATTTCTATAAAGTTGTATTTGATATGGATTATTTTTTTTAGTAAATCAATGACATTATCCTCCCATTTAGAAGAATGGATCAAATATGCAAGAGGATGGAAAAAAATGTTTAAATTGCTTGATCTTATGGAAGAAAGAGATTCAGAAGGCTTCTCCCATTTTTCCTCGTCTCCAAGAAAACAAAACCAATCGGATTGTCATAGGTATCAATTATTGAAAGGCACAAATAAAAGCTTGGATGAAGACATCACAGAGCTAGTCAAAGGCTACAACCAATTTTCTAGATGATGCAATCGAGGTAGAATAAGTTTGACATATTCCATCATTCAAACTAGATGTCACCTTCATGTTACAAGTCAACCTAAAAAGGAAGCTAATGAATACTTTAAGTGAAAAGAGGTGTTCTTTGGAGTTAACACATCGAATGAACAAAGATACGGTAAAGAATCATATAGGAACATTTTTCAGAGAAAAGGTTCTCCTTCATGTATTTATCTTAAAGTTGAATAAAGGGGAAATAATACTCAACACATATTAAATGTAATCTAGGCACTTTTTGAGTAGCACCATTTTAATATCTCCTTTGAATTAGATAAAACAAACACCGAAGGCGTGGAAAAAAAACTATGTAGAAGGACATATGAATGAAAGGAGATGAAAATTCAATAAGTTGAACCACTTCAATATCTTGACTTTTATTTTGTATAA
This sequence comes from Picea mariana, assembly GCA_032191745.1. Taxonomy (NCBI): domain Eukaryota; kingdom Viridiplantae; phylum Streptophyta; class Pinopsida; order Pinales; family Pinaceae; genus Picea; species Picea mariana. The sequence goes on along the minus strand of JASDQU011377846.1, from coordinate 5,785 downwards.
AGGGTAGAATTGAATTGTAGAAAGAGTTTCCAATTTTTGCAAGAGAGCTACATGTATTTATCTTAGAGTTGAGGAGAAATAATACTCTAACAAATATTGAATGTAATATAGGCACCTTTTGAGTAGCACCATTTTAATATCTCTTTTGAATTAGATAAAACACTGCATGGAAAAACTATGTAGAAAGACATAGGAATGAAAATAATTATATCATAATTAATACGAGATGTTAATTCAATCAGTTGAATCATTTCAATATATTGATCTTTATTTTGTATAAAAGGTAGAATTCAATTGTAGAAAGCGTTTTTAATTTTTGCAAGCGAGCTATCTTGTCATTGAGACTAAGGCATTGCTATCAAGTTCATTTAATAAACTTAAAGTTGTTGTCTATTGAATGTCATGAATTAAATCGTTGATTTATTGTGACTTTATTCTTTCAAACTGTTTCTTGACATTTGCTTTTACCTTTTATATTTTCTACTAAATTGGTATTGGAATAATCATAGACCTAGAATGTGTTTAGATATCTTGCACATTTTAGTCTTCTTGGATATTGAATGAAATACATTTTATGGACTATTAATACTTTCAATTTATTCAATATTGTGTTTCAATTATGTTTACATTAGTCTCTTATTGGTATTAGGATTTTATTTATTCATTTTGATTTTATGTCTTAAAACAAAAAGTCAATTAAAAATTCATAAATATCTTAAAATAATCCAAACATTCATTGTCGCAAACAAAAGGGTTTCTACTAAAGGCTTAGAATCATACCTTTAGGAGATTATCTTATAGATCCATGTGCATCAATGAGGACCAAAATATTGTGCCAATAGGAAGCTAGGTCCAAGCTACTAAAAAATATTGTTTTGGGTGTCTTTCATGTGAAGTGTGAACTTGTATGGAATGTCATTTCATCAATATTTCCTAAACAAATCTAAAATTGGGTTTGAAACACTTTGGTCTTCCTTTTTTCCAATCCCAAAAATCTTTCTCAATTTGGACTTCAAATATTCAGATATGATTGTTTGAAACGACATGTTTAAGCTTAGTTTGAGGGCTAGTAAAAAACCCTAGTAAGGACAACATGTAACTATGAAACATGAAAAATTAGATCATGAAATTTCAACCCAATGTACATTCATATTTATTTTTTCAACTCTAAAACTTTCATGCAATTATAAATAATCCAAAAATAATTAAAGTGAAAGTGGTAAGATGACTTATTTGAAGGAGCCAAACTAAGGATCATTTTTTTTATACCAAATGTTATGGACCAATAGCCTAATTAACATAAAAATGACTTAATTCAATAGTTCTGGATGCCTAAATTAAATGAACTAGTTAATGAATAATAAGTCTCTTTGATGAGGCATCCTCCTATTAAACAAGATATCAAATGCACAAAATAATATCATCATTCAAATGAGTCTTCTTGATGTGTATATACGAGACAAAGAGGGTTAGTAGGAAATAAGTCATCACACTTGTAATTAATGTAATGATAATGAATGAGGATTATGGTTGGGGGATTAATATATCTTGTTGAAGATAAGGATGAAGAGAAATATTCCCCCCATAGATATGAGAAAAAATAAGTGAATGGGGATGAGGAGTGTTGTGGAAACCACTTTTAGGTACTTGAAAACCCTAATGTGAAGAGCAAGTTGAATGCAATGGATGATGGTAGTGAAGTGGAATTTCTAAGTGGATGTTTATTGCTAGGTGGGTGGTTCAATATTATATGAGACAATGTGGAGAAGAAGAACTACGGTGAAAAGAAAGATCTAGTCGATTGAATGACCCAAATGCATCAGGAAGTTGGGTATCAAACAATAGTGGATGCAAATTATACCTTGAGCATCATGTTCCACTAAAAGGGCATGGTGGAAGGGTCCTCCATAGCTTTTCAAGAGGTTAAAGGTGTGCATGCAAAAAAATTAGGTTCAATAGGTTGAGAGACAAATAAAATCTGGTCCAAGACAATATGCAATATTTGAAGAGCAATATGTAATTTCTTTCCAAACAGGTCGGACTGATCCGTATTTATTTCATCCACTTTGCAAAGACCTCAAAATGTTCACCCTCCGCCATCTTACTAGAGTGGCCTTGCCCATCCTATACCAGTGTCTTTTGATTGCCCAAGATCAAACTGACGCTCTGATCATGGTTACAGAGTGGGAATTGCGAATGGCATTTCAACCAGCCAACAAAGTTATATACAACCAAATCTCTCAATCAAATCTGCGTGTACCCACTTTTTGTGAAGGAGTGGAAGAGAGTGACTTCCGCGGTAGGAGCACAGATTTTATGGTTTGAACGGCAGAGGCTGCGATGCCCGCCTTTACCTGCCCTCTCTTGGGCAAAGGCCTAGCTGCCCTTTCGCCTCTGTAACGCCTTCCTTCCATGAACATACATTCCGATGCAGCGCTGGCCATTCTGTTAGCGAAATCTATGTTCTTCTAATTGGTGAAATGAAAATTGAGAAATTGATGTGGAAAACAAATATGAACTGATCGTTACGCAGGAAGTTATGGATGTTTTGATCGATAGAAATGTGTACAACATATGTGAGAACGTGTGCATATTTATAGGAATGCCAAGCTTATGATGGGGTAGCCGTGGATAAATTATATTTAAGATGCAGACATGTGATCGAATACTTTGACAGCTTTCCTCAGTTCACAGATTCCCCCACATATACAGTACTTTTGTGTAATACTTAGGCAGGCCGAAACATGACAACCTGGTTGACATATATAATATTGAATTTAAACAATGTCGTTGGACACTCACGTGAAACTTGTCACCCAGAATTTGTCACCCAATTAGTGGTGGGTTAATTTGAAAGTGATGATCAATTAGAACTAGGAGAGTTCCAATTTATATGAACAGACAAACAGAAGATCACATGAGTTGTTTGGAATAAAATATTCACGATTACGCAGATGGACTCGTGTTCTATCATAATTTTATTAAAAGAATCAATATGGATAAGGTTAAGATTCGTCTCTTCTGATATGTGAACAGAAGAGAGGAGGTAAGTTGTATGTCTCTTAAGAAGACGAACATGCATGCATGAATGATTTAGATTCTGGAGACTGAGAGTTTACGTGGATTTTATATTTAAAGCATAACATTTTAAGTTAATAGAAGTTGTACCAGTTTATATCCATCTAATTATGGTTATACAAAGCTTCTAGAGCGTTTAAATCTTTAGAAGTGTACATCTAATGCATAATTTAATTACATTGAAAAGGCGTATACTTATTGGAGATGGGCACAATTAATGATCTTTTAATCTTCAATTCTAATCTGATGGTTATGCATTGAAGATGCTGACATATTTTTAGTCGTCCTTCAAAATCAATGAGTTAGATTTATTGTTGATAACTTCTTTGCATTTATAAATGCATCCGTTAACCTGTTTACTTTTTAACATTTACCTAATCATATTAAGAAATTATTGTAACATCATATGATTGCCACGGTTAAATGATTAACTTTTGGAATTCTTCAACTATCCGCTAGTTTCATTATCTACCTCCAGTTTTTTTTTGAACACGAGAGTTTTTTTTTTATCAGCCGTAAATCTTTCTACGTTTACCAGCCCCGAGTTAGCGACTGTGCTAGTAAATAGGAAAGCAATTTTTATTGTGAATAGAAAACCAATTTGTAACTTAAAATTAAAATGATTCCATATATTATTAAATCTTTTAAAATAAATCTAAGTGTATATAATAAAATATATTTAATTAATTTATGAAATCTTTTAAAAACATGGATGATAATTTATTGGTAAAATGAGTACTTTTATAAGCTGCCCATAAAATGGAGATGTATTTACGGTATATTGTTTTTTAATATATATGCTTAATCTTTTCAACATTGATACTAAATTAGTCTCCGGGGGGCAGCTCAATTGGTAAGTGCCGTGAAAATAAAGTTCCATGAGGTTTCGAGTTCAACTCCCCCCTACTTACCTTGTCTGTCGCGTGTGGTAGCTGTGCTATAATATTTATATTATGTATCCTTTACATAAAAATCAACATTCAAATCACCTATAAATTTAAAAATTCACTATTCAAAATGAAAAAATTGTTAACCACTATCACTCAAGGACAATGAAAAAATTTATGGCATCATTGTTACTAAGCTCATAAGGATTATCCATCTTATGTTCGTTGATGATCTCCTTCTTATGACAAAAGATGACCTAGCTGAGTGGTCGGTCATCCAAGATTTTCTCTCTCGATTTTGTTTGGTCTCTGGTCTTTCTATAAACCTCACAAAGTCTTCTGTCCACCACTGGGGACTCACGGAGCCGGAACTACAAATTTACAAACAGTCCATACCTTACAACTTCATTGATCTCAGCGCTGGCTTCAGTTATCTCGGATTTCAGCTGAAGATGGGAGCCTCATCCCCCGAAGATTGGCAGTGGCTTATAAAACTTTATGAGAGAAAAATTGGAGGCTGGTGCTATAAATGGCTATCTCTTGGCGGCCGTCTTATCCTGGTAAAATCCGTTTTAGAAGGATTTGCGGTTTACTGGATGTCCCTGGAGAGGATTCCATTAAAGATCATCAATACCCTCCGGCGTCTTACCTCAAACTTTTTGTGCAATGGATTAGGGACTAAACATAGCTTCCACCTCTGCAACTGGGAGTTTATAGCAAGGCCTAAAAAGGCAGGAGGCTGGGGCTTAAAAAATTTACACACCTTCAATACTGCTCTCCTGGCTAGCACCTTTTGGAGAGCACTTACTCATGATAGTATTTGGAATCGTATAATTGTTGAAAAGTATCTTGGCTCCTTGAAAATCTCCGATTGGATTCGTAAGCCATCGCTACATCTACAGCGGGCCTCCCCCTTCTGGAAGGGCCTTGTTGCTTCTTCTCCCATCATTCTCCATTGGCTAAGGTGGCAGCCGGGTTCTGGCACTGAGATCAAAATCGGGAGGGATATGATTGTCGGGTTGGAAGCAAAATCGCTCCTACCCCCGGACATGTGTTCTGATCTAT
>JASDQU011377845.1:6892-22807 GCA_032191745.1 Picea mariana | reverse complement strand
ACAGTAGATGAGGACTACTGTGGTGGATATGTTCCACTGTTCGCAACCATACGTTGTTGATCAAGTACTTGTGTGTTACTTGGTGTGGTAGTAAACCACTGGATTGTAGTTATGTACTACTATGGATAGACACAGTTGTGTTCTATTTCTGTTCTAACTGCCTTGAAGACTATCAACAGTTTATTGAAAATAATCACCATTCAGACGAATGATGAACAAAGATTTTCCAGACGAAAATTGGTTCAGAGCATTTACTCCTCTAGATTATAAGAGTGGCTCCTGTATCACTCTATGGTGTGAGTGACTTATCCAACATCATGTCTAATTACTAAGATGACGTATGGTTCTGAGAGATGATGCAGTTGATGGTGATGGTGATGCTCATGATCTAGTCATGAAATAGTCTAGACGACTATATTGATGCTATCGGGTAAATGGTATGTTTTTGTGTTCAAGTCCATTACCTGTAATACCTTCCTAGCTAGGAGGGAGTGTTAATATTATGGTAGCTGCAGGAGGTATTTACCTCCATGTGTGAACCTGACGAGAATAGAAGACTCCGAAGAGCAAGAGAAAACCCTTATGAGTTGGCTAATAACCCTAGAAGTCTTGTCGGCTCAAGAAGATAATTTATATTAGGTTATTAGCCTCCAAGAGAAGAAGTCAGGCATAAATAATAATAATATACTGAACAGACACATATCCAGAAGGAGAAGTTGGCCCCAACAAATCTGGCAGAACCAGTATAAATACAGGGCGTCAGTTCTCATTTGACAGCATCTCAGAATTGCAGTTCCCAGTTTGGTGCGCACATGTGGAGGAGAGCTGTAGTTGCAGCTGCAACAGTAGCTAGTTTTCAGTATGAGCTTGGACTATCTCTTGGCTAGGGTTTGGACTATCTAATCAACTATTGTTGGTGCAATATCCTTGGAGGAAGATGCGCTACACCTTGTTTGGCTATCTAGCCTAGGGTTTTATTTCGGAGTAATTCTCAGTCAAGGTTAAGGTGCTCGGAGGGTGGCTTCGGCCTATGGTTGGGTGACGAGGGTATCGTCAATGGTGAAATGAGCACACCATCTTCTATATTCTAACACCCTCTACCACAGATAATGATATTTTTTATCAAATAAAAGGAGCAAGGATATTTTCCAAGATTGACCTAAGGTTAGGTAACCATCGAGTGAGAATCAAATAAGAAGGCACCAAGAAGATAACATTTCGAACAAGGTATGGCCATTATGATTTTTTGATGGTGTCATTTGGCCTGACAAATGCACTAGCTAATTTTACGTGTCTAATGAATGGAGTGTTTAGAGATTACTTGGACAAATTTGTAATTGTCTTCTTGGATGATATTCTTATCTACTCCAAGACAGAGGAGGAGCATGAGCAACATGGATGGTGCTACAGGTGTTGAGAGAACACCAATTGTATGCCAAGTTAAAAAAGTGCATTTTCTATCAAAGGGAAATCCATTGTTTGTGTCACATTGTATCAGAGGAGGGAACAACGATAGACCTTGATAATATTGAAGCAATCAAAAGTTGGTCGGTGCTAAAGAATGTTTTAGAAGTGAGATCCTTTATGGTACTAGCTGGATATTATAGGAGATTCTTTAAAGGTTTCTCCAAGGTTGTGCATCCAATCACTTCACTACAAAAGAAGGGAACAAATTTTGAGCTTTGAAGGAATGCTACTAAGGTGCATGAATAGATATGATGCCCATTGGGTACTAAACGAAGCACACTCTATCATATGCAATAACCACTTTAGTTTTGACTTTAGTTCTCATGCTACTCAAAAGAAGATCTTATGTGTGGGATACTACTGGGATACTATGAAGACAGATGTGGGTGACTTCATTCATTGATGTGATACATGCCAACTAGCTCTTGTCAGTGCAACTCATCATTTCCAATCTCATTGCTTGAACCTCTACTCAGTCAGCTAGTCATTGATGCAACTAGTCATTGTATCGATAACCAATCAGTGACAGTTGTTATCGCCTCAATTTCCTTATCAATGGTTTTCAAAATGTGAGGAGGTTTCTAGCACTTGAAGGAGAGTTTCTAGCACCTATTCTAAAGGTTGCAATTCCATATGAGGATTTTGTTGTGTGCACAGATGCTTGCAAGGAAGACCAGATGGGCCAAAAATGCTAAAGTAAATGGAAGAGCATATGGTAAAGAGCATACAAAGCTTAAAATTTGCACAAGACGGGCATAAGAGTTATGCAGATAAAAGTAGGACATACAGAGAATTCAAAGTGGGCTAGCATGTATTTTTAGAAGTAAAGTCTAAAGGGAGCTCGCTTAGATTGAGAAGTTTCCCAAAGTTGGAAGCAAGATGTTGTGGGATATTTGAAGTTTTAAAGAAGACAGACCCAGTTGCATACATGTTTTCATTGTTGACATCCATGAGTCAATTCATAATGTGTTTCATGTGTCTTTATTGAATAAATATGTGCATGATACTAACCACATGATTGATTGGACTGTGATCTCGGTGGAACAAGAAGGGGACTTTTGGATGGAGCCAATGTGCATCCTAGACCTGAAATTCAAAGTGCTCAGGAACAAATCCATTGGCTTGGTAAAGGTCCAATGGACCTACTATGGTCCTGAAGACACCACGTGGGAGCATGAGGAGACCCCACGGGAGGAGTACCCATAATTTTTTGCAAATTTTGAATAAAATTGAATGTATATTTGTATATAAGTTTGAAAGAATAAATTTTGGTCGTTGTAGTTCATGGAGTCACATAGCAGACATTTCATGGAAGGAAGTGGCACAAACTGAGGGACTGCATAGAAAGGGGTACGCTTCCTTGTGTTGTGTAGGTTGAGAGGAACGAGAGGTTGTTTGTTGGAATTGTTGCAGGAGTTGTGCAGTTGCAAAAGTATCAAGTACTATGATGTAAATTTTGTATATGTATTTTGATATGGTGCTATGCACCGAGGATGGTGCAAATTTTAGGGGGAGGGGAATGTAACATCCCCCCTTTTAATCATCAATTTAGTGATGCATATGTTAAATGTGATATATGGCCATGGGCCAAGCAATGTAATATGTAAACATTGTATATCAAAAATAATAAAAATAAAATGTAATGTTTGATGTAGATGAACATGGATGGAGTCATGGGGGGTAAGTTTCCACAAGAGAGGGGGGTCCAATGGGTCAAAGGGGGCCTTATTAATGTGTATTAATGCCAACCCACTTTTTAAAATTATTATTGTGTATGAACCTTCTAATTTCCTTTTGAGTGTATCAAAGCCCCAATCATTGAATACATGTAAGAGGGTTGGTGTAAAATTCACTTCACATAGTTATTGAGAGCATGAGGATGGGTACAATCAACATTAGGGAATGTGAGATTCAACATACATGGGTAAAAGGAAAATTCAAATGGGTATTGTAGGCAGTTTTTACAACCAGTTTTTGGGACAACAAAGGGAGAGTTGAGTGTTGGAACTTGAAGGTAGCTACAGTGGGGTTTGTGGGTATATGGTTGGATATGTAGTTCCATGAAGAATTAGGTTGATAGGACTATAGAGTGATATTGTTGTGTAAGAAATTTCCCTAGAGTAGTGAGCTTGTTGTTGTGAGTTTTCATGTGGCAGGTAGCATCCTAGGAGTCACCAACAAGAGAGATTCCTAGCCAACTTGTGTTGGAGCCCTGGAGGGAACTGGGAAGGCCTGAGGGACTACATACAAAGAAGGAGCATCCCATTCCTTGGGTTGTGTGGTTTGATGAGAAGAGAGCTGGAGGATTGGGATAGATGTAGGAAAAATAGCTTGATGTGGGTTATATTTGGTTGTGGGTGGACAATAGAGACACCCTTTTCTTGTGGATTCCTAGCCCCATCTCGAGGGTGACTTACTACTGATATTTTTAGCAACAAAGCTATGGTTGAGTGGAACATCCATCCCCTGCAACTTGTTGCACATTTTTTGATAAAATATAAGTGTTTTTGTCTTTGTTTCACTATTTTATTTATGGAATTTAATTGTTGTGTGCTTACTTCAAGTGTAAGCAAGTATACATTGTTGTGTATATGTTTAAATGGTTGCATTCATGTTTTAAAAGTGGTATTAGATGCATTTTAAATCCTTGTTGCATGCATCCATTTTAACGATATTAGAATAATTTTTATGGCCCTTGTAGTGGGGGCATACATAAGAGGTGGAAAGAACCCTTATAGTTCAAGCTAACATTCTACACATTCTCAAAAACAATTTGGTCATGGCTCATAATCGAATGAAGCAACAAGCTGGTCAGTGTCATTGCGAATGCCATTTTGTTGAAGGGGATTAGGTGTTTCTTCGTCTACAACCATAGAAGCAAACTTCCCTGAAAAAAGATCAAAACCAGAAGCTTTATCCAAAGTTTTATGGCCCCTATACAATCATCAAGTGCATGGGGCCCTTGCTTACAAATTAGCCCTTCCAAGTTCACACTAAGCTCCATCCATTTTTCATGTCTCTTGCTTAAAGAAAGTGATTAGATCCAAGTGCTAGATTCAAACTAGTCTCCCTAAATTGGATGAAGAAGGTTCCATTTGGTTATGGCCACAAGTCATCACGACCCAATGTGAGCATCTTCTCCGTCAACACATAATTCAGGAAATTTTAATATTTTGAAAGGATACACAACCCGAGGATGCCACATGGGAGTTAGTCGCCATTCTGCAACAATTCCCACATCTCAAGCCTTGAGGACAAGGCTATTCTTTAAGGGGTAGGGCATGTTAGGGTCATAACCTCCCTAACCCCTAAACTAGATAGAATAATATGTATTGTTATGTAATAAACACTATCATTAGTAAATAAGGATTATGTAATAATGTGAACATAACTTTTGTAGGGAGACTTACTAGAATGTTCTCAAGAAGATAGAAGTCGTATATATAGAGGTATAAATCATTATGGTGGTTGTCTTGTGAAATCATTTGTACTCGAGCTCTTCTTTATTGGAGGCTTCCCCCTCGAAGAGACAAGTGAACAATGCTTTCTAGAATCAATAAAGGTATCATATTTTGGTCCCTATTGTTATTGTGCTCATTGTTTTGTTTCCTTCTGTTAAATACTTTGATAATATTTGTGCTTTGGCTCTACATATTACTATTTGGTAACTTACAATAACCCTATAACAAATTTAACCATTTCTCCAAAGCATCAACATCTATCTTTCCCTCAAATAAAGGAACATAAAAGCTAACTTGTACCCTGAAGAGTGTCATGCCTATGAAATGGTTGCTTGTTGAAGATGCCTTGGCCATCATTGGCAGTTGTCGAAGGATTTGGGTGAAATTGTCCATCATCTCATTCCTCTCTTGCGCGAGGGATTTCTCGAGAAATGGCTTGAAATGATCTCCTGCTTTGTCATCTCTATTTTCTCTCTCCATGGGAAGCCACTTGGGTCGGCAAGGGCGCTCTTCCCCAAGTGAAATTAGCTTGAGACCCATCTCTATATACCCTGACCTTGTCAGAGACATGCACTGAGAAACAACAAAGAGAAAAATGCTTTGATACCACTAATCTGGATTGTATAGAGAACAAAATGAAAGACAATAATATGAATGGAAACTCACATAGATAAATATTACAGAGAGCACACCAATACAATGAAACCCAAATTCTATTAATGAATGAAATAGGGAAAAAATGTAAAATGCAAAGTAATACAAACTAGATAGAATGGTGGTAGCTTATCTGTGAAGAGAGAGGTGTTGACTACGCTCATTCTCAAGAAGACATTATAAGAGGCTAAAAATGGTCTTTTAACATGAAGTAATCAACCCTAAGAGGAAAAAACCCTAAATATCCAAAACCCTAACTCTAGATGATGAAGCGTCAAAAGGATTGAGTGCCTCAAGGTGGCTAGTTGATATGTCAACTTCCAAAGGGAATACATTTTGCATACAATATTTTTTTGGGGGGAACAATAGCTCATTCAAAAGATCTAACTAAGAAGTAACATTGTTGGCAGTCCATGGCCTACCTACGCCCCCAAATGGCTAAAAAACATTGTTTAAGACCTCAAAATGGTCTCAAAAGTTTAGGATCTGAAAAACTACAGATAAAAAAAATGCCAAGATGGAGAACCATGTTGAGTCAATGGAAGAGGTGGTGACCATTGATTTCCTCCTAGATCAACTATCATAGAGTTCTTTGGTTTCCTCTTCTAATCTTTTGTCACTATTCAAGTTCTTGAAAAAAATGCTTTGGTGATCTAGTTGGCACACTTGACTCACCATTTTGGAGTGGATGTCACAACTTGACTAAACATTACCATTTTCTATCTAAAGCATTGATATTATTCTTAATTATAGGAAAATCACTCACAAGATAAAAAAAGAAAATAGTTGGTGTCCCTCAATCCAACCAAAGCTTCTTTCTAGGGAATTTAGTAATCATTGACATATTATTTAGAGTCTACAACTTCATTAATTAAATAAGGTGTAAAACCTATCTTTGATTCAATTGTTTGGTAGATATCCATCATCATATCTGTGGACTTTGTTGACCACTCTAGTGCTTGTCTAGGTGAAGGGAACCTTTGTATAGAAAAGTGTATGGAAACTTGGGAAGCCATCAAACACAAGTTGGTATGAAAAAATTGCTTGCTCAAAGTCAGACTTTCTACCATTGATTACTATCTATGATGGTCTCCATTAGTGCTTTAAGAGGAGAAGTTGAATTTCTAAATCCCACGGTTCTCATAGAAGAGGTTATACTTAAAAGGTATTTGGGTCTCATGCAACTTCTATGATAGTTAGAATGGAGAGCGAAAATTTTGAGAAGCCGATAAAGTAGAATTCAGGCTTAATTATGTAGAGAAAATCATTCTAGAAAAAATCCAAGGGTTGATCCTAAACAATCTCTTCTTGAAAACCAACTTCTAGGGCCACAAGTGTGGTGGAACACTAGAGATGGAACCTAAGAAACATTTTTTGAAGTACAAGCCAACGGATGATTATGTACTTGAGCTCGAGAGAAAGATTAATAGTTTCTTGAGAATTAAGTATAAGGAAAAGTCCAAGCTTTATTTATTGAAGTCCCTCTGAAAGTGGCACTTAGAGCCCCAAAATCATTGTTTTTCTTGGTCCCTAGTTCATGGAGTCCTACACTTAAGGAAACACTTCAAACACCTAAGAATATTGCACCCTAAATACCTTATGTGTGGCAATAAAGAAACCCCAAAACATTTTTTTGGTCTTTAAATATGCCCAATTGACCTGGCCAAGGGTCTATAACATTTATCACCAGTTGCTTCTATCCAATATAATCTAGAAAGCAACTCTATTAGGATATTGTCTCCCTTTTTCCATGGATTTCCACACAAGGTGACATTAGATTATAATTTTTTTTATCATCTTTGGAAACACAAAATGAATATGCAATCACCAATTCTCAACACAACTTTGTTTTTTAATTAGCAAGATGGGTATCTAATATGTGTTCATCTTCTCTTATAGATCCAAGTGTAGACACAAAAGGTGAAGATGGAGGTAGCCCTCCTACATGAGCTTATGGACCACTAGGCCAATTTTCCTTGCACCATGAGAGGGGTGCCACTTACAAGGCACTCTCATGGCCACTATGCACACTCTAGAGCTTGAAGTGGACAAACATGCTATCATCATGCAGGCTGAGATTTAAAAGAACATCCAAAGAGGTGAATGTTCTAGCCCCCAAGAAGAGTTCTATAGGTCATCTCTAAATTTAAGTGTCTTGAAGAAACCAAGCAAGGTAGTGATGGATGAGAACCCATCATGGATGATGTTGAGTCCACCATTGGTGGATGGGGGCCTCCTCCTAAGGAAAAAAACTTTCCTTCTAAGGACAAAGACTATCTTCTTGATTCAAGTTTAGTTGTTACAACGTATTTTTCTCCCATGGTGGACTTGTTGTTATTGTGTCTATTTCTGCTTTGGGTGTTATGGCTCTTTAAAACTCTTTAATTTTTATGGTGCTACGTCATCAATATTGCTTAGATAAGGTGGATAATATAACCAAATTCTAATAGTCATCAACACTCAAATCCCCATCAAAGAGTAAGCAAATATCAATTTAAAAAATTGAAATATTATAATTTGAAGTTAATAATAATAAAAACAACAAACAATCAGGGTGGCAGGAGTGGGGGGGGAATCCTTTTTATTTTATTTTAGAGGAATGCTGGAACTATCATATGCCTGGGGGTTAGGATTTCGTACAAATAACCAGGCAGAGGCTTACTCGCTACTTCAAGGGCTCAAACTTGTATTAGAAAGTGATATTTCATGACTAATTATAATTGGGATTCCACTATAGTTGTTAGAGCTATGATAAAACAATTATTTGACCATAGGCTTAACTATATCTTTTCTAGAGGGTAGCATGGAGCCTCAAAGATTGAAGAAATATTATATTTCCAAGTTCTACACAACAACAATAAACATGAAGATGCAATGGAAAATATGGCAATTAGGTTAAAATTGGGGGTTCTATGGGTCAATGGACATCAAAGCACCCATTATATACCTTAAGATTTTGAATTAATGTCAAGTATGAAGTTAATTATTCAACAAGTGTTAAACATGAGGAAGTACCACCACCAAGGCCATGTATTAATCGTGAAGACACTCTACACCCTTTCAAGGACGCTTCAAGCTACAAGAGCTATTTGTTTTGAAGTCATGGCTTTAATTTTCCTTGATGAGGTGGGATATCACACAACTACGACTCTTCCATGTGTAAGGGGCTCAGACTCTTCTGTTTTTTCCTCCTCTGAATTTCCTTCGGCCAACTGATTTTTCTTTAAGTCATTTTTCAATACCTTCTTCTCAGGTTTGGTTTGGTGTTCAACGTTCTTTGCTTTGGATTTCCTGGGTTTCATTTTTTGTTTTATGCTTTCTCGAAGCATTATCATCGGGCTCATTTTAGAATCCTCGGGCACCTTGTTGCATGTATGTATTTTTGATTTTAATCCTCACCCCTACTCTCTGGAATCCCACTAGTATATTTGTGACATTCCAGAGGTGGCTTTTAGTTTTCAGTATTTTCCTTTATGCCAAAGGAAATAGTTTATGTAGCAACACTGGGGGGACATTGGGAATTTGGAATAGTTCTGAAAAATTGGACTTTAAGTTCTCGTGTAGTCACAAGATCAAGTATTGAGGGTGATCCGGTGTCAGCCTGTATCCTCATAATGGATCCCCCGAGACTTCATGGAATTTAGAATATTTTTAAGGACTCACGAGGAGATAACCTAGGGAAACGGGACCTCAATATTTTTTTTTGGTTTCAAAACTCGGGGATTTTCAATAGCAATGTATGACTCAATTTACAAAAATCATGAATAATCTCTTACATGTAAAGAACAATTAGCTATCTTGGAAACACAATGCAATCAACTCAAGCTTATTGTAGAGATAATGAACAAATAATCCCTCTGAATGGCATCAAACCAACGAATCTCAATGCAAGGGAATAATGGGGAAGAAAGCATAGTAGCAAAAGTGATCAAAGCCATGGACATCACAAAACAACATCCAGCTTGCAACATTGACAAAACTGATGAAGTTGCAAGTCGTCACTCTTTCCTCTAGTTTATGTTGTTTTAAGTAATCGATATTCTATGAGTCTTCTACAGAATCTATAGCAATAGATAGTTTTTGAAAATTTTGTCGAAGGATGTCATAAATCTCTGTGTAATTTCTTAGACAATCATGCTTATTGAATCAGATAGATACTAAGTGTGTACTTTTAATGCTGCAAGTTATTCTGTAGCCATTTTGATAATACAAATTTCCCAGTTCTTGTTACAAAAAATAACAACTTATATAAAAGAGGTCTGGTTATTATGGAGTAAGTTAATAAGTGGACAAAGTCAACTCTTTTATGGCAGGAATTCTTCCCCGAGTCCGATATGAATTTTGTTGAAAGTTCTAGTTCCATCTTATTGATGGGAATTTTGACTATGAAACTTTTCCTTGAGATATTTTAACCTATTTTAAGATGATGTAAATAATTGAAATTAAAAAAAATGAATCAACCAAAATGAAACTTTATCTTACTAGAAAAAAATTGACTTTGTAAAAAAAAATTATTACACTTATTAACTCACTCCAATTATCCTAACCAAATTTTAATATTCATGTATTCACATACCAATAAAAAACAAAAATTCAAATATCAATATAAAATAGTAAAATGTTGCAATTTGAAATTTAATAATAATTAAAAAATAAAGCACAATAGCTAGTCCCTACTTTTGTTTAAGTTTGTGCTGTTTTAAATTGATGATGACAATAAAGAACCTGGATAAATAATGATAGACAATATGTATGGATTACTAAATGTAGTTGATTTACAACCATTTCTTAACAACTTGTATACGGAACCAACCCGAATGCCTCAATGAGTTGCATGTCCAACGACTTCTTAACAAATTGCATATGGAATCAACCCAAATGTCTCAACGAGTTGCATGCCATGCCCACATAATCCATCATTTCACTATAATTTTTGTATTAATAAAACCTCGTAATTCAAAAAACTAAAGTTATGCATATAAAACTAGAGATATTGAGTTGGAGAGGCACATTGAATTCATGCAAGAAATATAACATATGTAAGTAAGATCAAACTGATGATAGGTAACCTATATTGTATTACTTGCATAAAATCTATTAGCGATGCTAATAGATTTTATGCAAGTAATACTGATGATAGGTAACCTATGTTGTATTACTTGCATAAAATCTATTAGCGATGCTAATAGATTTTATGCAAGTAATACAACATAGGTAAGTGAAAGTAAGACATTCACTAGATTACTCAAAACCAAATACTTCATTGTATTGTACTTTCCTTTCAGTGAGAAGAATGCACTTGTGACATAAAATTAACTTAAATTTAATTTTGATGAAAATAAAGTATTTGGCATTATTCTAAAAATTTTCAACGAAATGTAATACATCTAAGTACCAAAAATTGATTAATCTGCTCTTATAAATAAATAAGTGATTTCTTTCAATTATTCTACATCTAATTACTAAAAATTGATTAATATGCTCTTATAAATAAATAAGTGATTTCTTTCAATTATTTTGTGTTGTGGACCATTTATATCATACAAAGACTCATTTTAATTATTAATAAAAAATTGTATATATACGAGTTTCATTCTTAGTTCCAAGAAAAGAAGTAGAAAAACACATTTAGCTTATACATTATAAGCTACATTAGAAAATTCAACATAAATATCTAGAATCTCAGCAGGAGTTGTTGATGTCAGGTGGGCTTTGACTCTTAAGAATTCCTAAGAAAGTTGTGTCAAGCATGGCTTAACAATCCTATCCACCCTCTTTCCACTTCAATTACATTTGACATTTAGAATTCGAATTCTACTAAAACTAGCATACCCCTAAATGGGTGAATGAGAATGCCAAAGTAATTTGAGGGAAGTTTTCATATTAATTTTGTTAATTGGAACCATGAAGATATTGCAACTAAGATAATCTGACACTCGATTAAACCCCATTGAACAATATCCTTTGCTTTGGGTGGTAACATTGTATTTCTGATGCAGGAGCGTTTCACCTCCAACATCAACCATGTTGATTTGGACCTAGGGGTCTTGACAGTGACTAAGGGAATTGGTTCCCTAAGCTTCAATTAATGTAATTTCTATGTTTTATTTGGTTCTAGTAGTATTGTATAGATGAGAGTTTGTTGTGTTAAGATCATATGTAATTGAATCTACCTTGGTTTAGCATATCTTGAAGGAATGGGGACTTAGAACCTAGGGATGGTTGAGGATATTTTGGATCTGAGAGATCCTAGGGATTATTGTAGATTTTAAAGAGTGTAATTAGGGTCTGAAACTAATTGAATAGTTCAAACATTTACCTTTATAATTGGTAAGCCTATGGGCATCATAAGGACGGTGGATGTGTGTGTCAAGACAAAGTGAGAGGTGTGAGTGTGAAAGAGTCCAAGTGTGGCCAACATGGCAATTAGAGGCCAACAAAATGTAAATCAGGCCCCGAAGGTGAGAAAGCCTTTGTGCAATTCATGTACATATTCAATAATAGAATCCATGTGTACTTATATGGTGTATTCGTGATTCAATGTATGAAGTGTGAGTCATTGAAATCATAGAATAACCTCAGCATGCTGATTAGAATTGCGTGCAGGAAAGATTGAGTGTTTGTTGCATGTTTGAATGCAATCGAAGACACAACAGTCATTGATCGTTGATCACTGGAAGGATCAATGATCCAAATCACGCCAAGAGATATAACAGAAGGAGAAAGAGGTCTATTTTGTCAGATCTTTCTCGGGGATAACCCTGACCATCGATCCTTATCGGATCGGAAGCGAAGGAAGTGAAGTGAGAAGGTGAAAGTCTCAACATCTGACAGGCCGGTGGTGAGAGTAAGATATGTCTGTCAATTCCAGTGCCAGATCGATGGGAGGAAACCTTATCGGGTTTTTTGAGGTGTAAGGGAGCTAAGGTAAGGCAGGAATATACGCCTTAGCGATATCAATGGTTCTCATCACAGTCGACAAGAAAAGAACAAGTTAGATTAGATATGGACAAAGCCTATAGATCTACGGTTGAAAGACTCCATAGTCTTGATGCATAGATGGTGAAGTCATGACCGTTGATCATCAATGGGATCAACGGTCCAGATTATTTTGAATCTTGGACACTGTAAGAAGAGGTGAATTCTAGGATCATTCCGATGACCAGGTGTCCGACATACGTGGCAAACATCAATTGAAAAGTGGAAATCAATGGTGATCTGAGGCGTAGCGGAAGAATGGAGCAGTAAGATCTAGTCGTCCATCAGGAGTGAAGATCGACAATGAAGAAGCAAATTAGATCAATGAAGGAGATTGACCTTTAACATATCAGATCAAACAGATAGAGAGGATTTGAGTGCAAAGAGGGTTGGCGTCGGTCTCTCGTTTTCCTCTTAGTGGGCTCCTGGATTTCTCGCTTCTGACCCTTTTTCCCTTCCTTAGACGGCTCTTGCTCCTTTCAGCGTCCTCCCCACAGGGCTCTCCTCTCACAGATAAGACCTTCGACTCCACATGCCAATTTGGCTTTCAACATTGGGTTCTTTCTCTTTTGATATTGGTTTCTGAGATCTATTATCAAGAATCTTAGCATTAGTTCTCCAGACTCATCATCGAATTCTCTGCCTCTTGGTTTTCATGTCGTTGTTGTCTATACTATGTCTTCCCCACGCCACATTCGAATGTGGTGCAGGGTTTCTTCTGAGAACCTTCTTGTTGGTGATTCCCCCTCTCTTAGCAAATAGTTGGCCCGTTTAGAAAAGAAAATCATCTATATCAGTGAACCCCAAGCCAAAATCAATGAAGTTAAAGACGAGGAGATGCAATTCATATTTAAAACATCGGTAGCACAAGGTGATGAACTAGCAAAATTGGGACATGAGAATCATATTCTAAGGCATTGTTTGGCTGGACAAATCACTCAAAGCTCTTCAGGCTCTAAAACATAGCAAATTCAGTAATAGTTCAGCAAGAACTGTGGACTCAAATTCAGGATATTAGCACTCAGGGACCTATAGACCTAGGGTTAAGACTGTAGCTTTATCATCCTTTTCTATGTATTGTAAATTTAAGTTCGTACAAGGCTCTTTTATCAGGACATATACAAGAGCATAGTAGAATAGTAAAAAATTTGAAGACTGATCCTCCCCTCTTATGGAAGGAAATTATTTTTATTTATCTTTTTGTCACTAAATCTCTGTAACTTTGTGTTGTTCTGTTTGACAGTAGTGTTTATATAATACAAAGCTACTCATTTCTGTAAAAAAAAAAATAGTGTATTTCTTCTCCTCGAGTTCTACGATTTTTTTTCCTGATAGTGTATCTTTTTTTTTTTGTTGTTGTTCTGTCTGACAATAGTGTTTATATAATACAAAGCTACTCATTTCGGTTAAAAAAAAAATAGCGTATTTCTTCTTCTGGAATTCTAAGATTTTTTGCCTTGAACAAAAGTAAACAAAACTAGCCTATTAGAAGGTGTTGATGAATAAAGTGAATAATGTATTAGAAAATGTTGATGAATAAAGTAAATAATGCACTTCCATTAAAAAGAGATTGAAAACAAAAAACAAATTACATAAATATATGAGATATCTATACTATATATAAACACATACACTCAAAAAAAAAAAATTTATGTTGTATTTGTCTCAAAACTTACATTCTTTTAAAATAAATAATTAACAAACAATTATATACTAATAAATGTTGTATTTGTCTCAAAACTTTTCATTTAAAATAAATAATTAACAAACATTTTGGTATTGCATATTTCTTCACAATGCATTTTGCTTCATATAATATATTTGGGGTGTTCTCATTTTATTAAAGGAGCAAATACTTGTTTACTTATTTTAGTAAGTGATATATTTAACAAATAGTATAAACCAATAGAGAGAGCAAATTTAAAAAATTAATAGTTTTTAAATATAAATTGTTGTAATTTTTATTTTATTAATTTAATTTATATAAAGTTAATTATATATATCGCATATCAATTTAAATTTATTTAAATTTTGTTTTTTTAAATACATAAAATTTGAAGTTTTTTTTTTTAATTGTTTATACTTAATAAATTTAAAATTAAGATGGATTTACATTAATTTTTATAAAAAATGGATAATAATGTATTTCATTAAGATGTATTTAAGAATATTACTAAATTAATAATCTTATATATCTAAAAAATTTGCCTACTTTGACGAAAAAACAAACAAACAAATTTATATTGTTATCCTGAAAAAATTACAGGATAAAATATCATAATCAAAGAAATCTATATTATTATTTTGAAATTTTTTTTTTTCTTATCATAATCAAAACAAACACTTCTTTATAACTTTATCCTTACCCTAATTTTAAGATTACTAATTGACAATCTTTTTGGAAACATGTTACAAAATAAGCATTTTTCATAACTATTTTGAATATCTAAATAATTTCTTATGAATTTTCACCTTATCATTAAATTTTAAGATTCCTAATCACAATCAAGCTTTTTTGAAACATGTTAGTAAGCATCTACCTAAGATATTTAAAAAATATTTTTTTTTCAATATTTATATGTTTTTTCATGATTTTTAATTTTATCGATTACTATTCACCCTCACAAGTTTTTTGGGAACATGTATTGAATACTTAATATATTCCAATATAAATTTATGATATTTGTGGTTTTGTTTTGTAATTAATATTTTTTTAATAAAAAAAATATTCTTAATTTTTAAAGTCCAATTTTAATTTTAGTTAGTTTGAATAATTCATCTTGATAACTTTGAAATGTATATGTAAATTTATTTTAATTTTAGATTTATAGTTTATTTTATTTTATATAAACTTTTATAATTATTAAGTTTTTTTAGTTATTATTATTATTATTATTATTATTATTATTATTATTATTATTATTATTATTATTATTATTATTATTATTATTATTATTATTATTATTATTATTATTATTATTATTTTCATTTTAATGGAGTTTAATTTTGGAAATTAATCGTGTAGAATATTTAATACTTAAGTTATTCTCTATCCTCTTTCTTTTATAAGTGTCATTTACCAATGCATAATCTCAATTTCAATAGTTGATTAAGTACTTATTGCAACAAGCGCTGCATGGCAGCTTAGTCCCTACTAAGTAGATTTGGAAATGGAGATGATAGCTCACACCCTATAATTATTGATGACGATGATTACTGTGAAACATAAACAATATGTTAACTAGGGGCTAGTTTCATAGTCTTAAAATAAATCAATTTGTAAAGATTTTAAATGAAAAAAATTAACATTGAAAGATCGGAATTCAAAGAATTCGACCTAGACTCACAAGGAATG
>JASDQU011377843.1:14844-34919 GCA_032191745.1 Picea mariana | reverse complement strand
AAAGAAAAGGTTCAGGCCATGGACCTAGGGGTACAAAGATTCTTTAGCAAGATTGAGGCTCTACAGAAGAAAGGCTTTCCTGGTCTGAAGGTAATCAATGATAAATTGATGACACTCCCAGATTACAAGAAGAGATTGGCCGATGTGGCTAAGGACAGTTCAAAGTTTGTAGGAATTCAAGGGAGCGTCCCTGACAAGGCATTTCTAGATGCCCTTCAGTGGGACATCAGTATCCAACATGAGATTCGATACATCTTCCTCACCAAGCCTACCTTCGCCAAGTACATAGAAATGGATCAAGTGTATCGAAGGCTACTCAAAGTCAGCGTGCCCAGTCATCTTCGATGGGAGGAACTCTGTGACCTGATCAAGTAGCAGATGAGTTGTCCCAGTCCAGTCATTCATCCAGTCAGATGAGGTCGTGCAAAGGCTTCATCAATGACCCACCCAACAATCAGCGTGCAGTTACACCACATCATCAAGTAGTTCCTAGATTTATGCAATTTGTTAAGTTAGTTAGGCTAAAAATAGATTTAGCACGTCCTGATCATTAATGACAGGATCGTTTGTAATTTGAGTTATAAATACTTCATCTTTGGAAGTATTGGGGGTTGTTGATCTTCACACCCCGAAGCTATCAGACTGTAATATTTTTGAAGAGATCTTCCATTAATAAAAAGGAGGCACTTTTACAGGATTTTTGCGTGTATTCATTGGTGATGTTTTTCTCTCTAAGTTGAATGTTATTCCCGTTGTGTTATCATATTGTTTTCTGAATCTAATCTTTAGAAGTAACAAATGTTGCAGGATTTATCTCTTATACCTTGTTTCTGACTCGAAATATTTTAGTGTTTTATCTTCTGGTGTTTTCAATAAAGAAATTCTTAACTGCTTCTTTGTTGAAATTATATTTCTCATCTTTTCTGATATTCATCATTTATGCTACTAAAGAATCCAGTGATTATATTATCTCGCCCTGTGAAAGTTTTCCTTTGCGTTTCTGGTTCGGATTTCACATTTTATTTAAAACACAGACCTCATAGCCCAATGGATGTGTAGACTGTCTCAACCAACTCAAAAAACACAACGACAACAAAAACCGACCTATTTATTTACCTAGCCTAATATTTAAAATTTGAACCATAGCTAAATCATATAGA
The DNA here is from genome assembly GCA_032191745.1 of Picea mariana. Lineage (NCBI taxonomy): Eukaryota > Viridiplantae > Streptophyta > Pinopsida > Pinales > Pinaceae > Picea > Picea mariana. The sequence continues at coordinate 33,759 of JASDQU011377843.1, read as the reverse complement.
GAGATCCCTCTCTGAAGTTGGAAGGGCTAGATCCTAGCTTCAAAAGCGGTTGGATAAAGTTACCTTAGTAGATTTCTTCTGCTGTCAACCTCTAGGAAATTTACCAAGTGCTAACATGTTCCACTGCTGGAACTAATTTTGCTTACTTGTGACACTCGTTTCCTCCTCTATATCATAGCATTCATTTGTTATGAAAAAAAAAAAAAAAAGAGGGGCAGGAAGGGAGTACTATATTATAATTGTCAGCAGTCGTGTTACCTTTGAACATAGCACAAAATTATTGAGTCCTTGTGTCATCATGATTTTGGGTTTAGCATGGCCTTAGGAAGCTGATCTTTTTACAGAGTTTTCTCTACCGACTGGTTACTCTTCCAGTCCCTATAGAGAACGTTATTGATGCCTCCTGCATCTAATAGTCACATCATTGAGTCTATGCTATCGACGTCCACCATATGTCTCATGCTCTTGTTCAAAGGAAGTCTATCAACCTGTGTCAGCCACTACTCAGAAATATTGACTTTGCATGTGGGCCATACCCTCAGTTTGTCTCAGAGTCACATGATACTATGGTCTTATCATGCACCTTGTCCCTACTTTCATCATTGGTAGGTCACCTTGAACCCAACAATTGACATTTCATCATTGGTCGTTGACTAGGTGGTTTCCCTTGTGTTCGACGGCAGGACATCTATTCACACTTTGGGATCGGTGTAGTGTCTTGGATGCCATTAGCCTTATTGGTGGTTTCCTCACCTTTGTCAGCACTTTTCATCATTGGCTTCTATTCAGAGGGTCTTTTTCGTGTACCGCTTGCATTTGGAACACACGAAAGACGCACAGGGTCGTTGGTTCATGAACATGTTCTTCATCCTATATCCACCAAATCATGAAGCTCCTGCTTTGTTCCTCGTGCTGACTGATGAGAGATGCCTTAATGCTCTCCTTTAAACAATTATCTTTCCATCGACTTCAGCTCATTTATTCTGGATATGGGACCTAGAGTTTTATGAGTACCTTGAGGCTTGCAGTCATTAGTGGCAAGCTCTATCACCATTGACAGATGGGAATACATCAATGTCTCCTGATCAATGGATTCCTTAAGTGTTCAACACCGACTCCTTTATTCACACTTGTAAGAATTTACTCAGTGCCTTGATACCTACTTTCATTATTGGTAGGTTGTCTTTCATTTGTTAACGGTATACCTCAATGACCGGTAATCAAACGATGTCTCATGATGTTCGACCTCAACTCCTTTATTCACATGATGTAGACTTGCACCCTTGGCGGATAATGTAGAAGACTTGAAGACATCACTATGTGGCCATAGCTTTCCTGAGTTGTTGCTTCCCTTTCATTGGACCAACACCTATTTGACTTCAGTGATCATGGGAGATCAGATTGTACTCCATGGTATATAGATATCTTCAGATTGATTTTGAGACTGGTTTCACTGGGCCTTGTTCGTGACTATGACAACTTTTGGCATGTAACCTCATTTGTATTTGCTTGTTGATGGCCATGAACACTTGTTTGGTATATTTTCCACATGGATCTGCATTGTATTTTTGGCAGCCATGTATGCAAAGTCAGTACAAAATGTAATGAGAAATTGAGTTCGTCCAGCTGATTCTCTACCACTCCACTTCTGGGTTATTTATAATGTATTTTGGCCATCGCAGATACTCCTCTGATCTCACACATTAGGGGGAATTTGTTATAGCAAGATTTTCCTCACCATTGTTATCTTGCACAGAGGGCCTTTTTCCATTTCCCTATGTAGACTTATCATCCCTTTTTGATGAATCCAGAACCAAAAATATACATGTTTCCACATATACACTCCCTATCTATTATACAAGATGCGTATACGCTGGATGCTCCACTACACCCCGCGTACATCGAGATTTGTGCCAGAAAATACAAAAATGAAGTCGAGTTTCCATGTCACAACATGAGATCTTTGATCCTTGGCCTTCCATATACTGGAAACGTTCTGACTCAGCCCTTCAGTTGCATTCTAAAGGCTATAATAACACAATTTCGAGCTATGTAAAAGAGGAGAAAACATTCAACTTTGAGAGCAAAGTTACTCTGGAGAGATTACTTCATATTCAGTCTGCAACCCTTTGTCCCTCAAGTCTGAACATAGTGTTCATCCCCCAAGCTCTTTACCTATTTTTGAGAGGACCTCATTGCCTCTTTCCTATGAGCTTTCCTTTGGTGGAGGATTGAAGTGGTGGAGACCCAGTTGGAAGGAACTTGGTTTCTTGGTTTCGAACCGTGCCGACACAGAATTCTGTAATGTTGTCACTTCTGCTCATCAATTATTGATAGAAATAATCCTTTCCCATCCTATTGGTATCTTGCAAATATATGATTATTATCCATGGGAATGTTTGTAATGTTTATTAATGGATTATGTTATCTAATGTGCTAACCCTTTTATATTATCACTATGTACTTGCTCTTCTTGTCTGTTGAGAACTCGTTGCAGGTATAAAGCTTTGGGTCAAAGTGCTCAATGATGGAACATCATTGAATGTTGGATCGAGGTAGGCCTCTTTCTTATCTTGCACATTAGTTTATATAACATATGTTGAAATTGAGTTGATTTCTGCAGTCATACCTGTTTGTTGTTGTTTACCTTTGTCCATGAAGAGTTTTTCCCTCGTAACATCATCATCATCTTCATCTTTATTTTTAGATATGGTCTCTTGATTTTTTATCCTTATCGTTTTTAGGTCATCCACCTTGACATCTGCACTTTCAACAATCTTATGTGATCTAATATTGTAGCATATGTATGCCTTATTGTTTGAAGCATATCCAAGAAAAATACCTTCATCAGATCTGGCATCAAATTTTTCAAGACTCTCATCTAGTCTTTTAATGTAGCATTTACTTCCAAATACCTTGAAGTATTTTACTTATGGAGCTCTTCCAAACCATAGTTCATAAGGGTTCTTATCACTATTAACCCTGAGCTGACCTCTATTCAATATGTATATTGTTGTGCTTACAACTTCCCTCCAATATCCATCTGACAATTTTGCTTCATTAAGCATAGTCCTTGCAGCCTCTTGAATTGTTCTATTCTTTCTCTCAGCAATCCCGTTTTGCTGAGGTGTTTTGGCAGCATAGAATTGTCTTTTTATTCCATGAGTTTCACAGAAGACATCAAACTCTTTTGAGGTGAATTCAACACCATTGTCTAATCTAAGACATTTGATTTTTGTCTCCTTTTCATTTTCAACAAGGGTTTTAAAGGTTTTGAATTTATTGAGTGCTTCTGAATTTCTTTTGAGAAAACATATCCAACCCATTCTAGTAAAGTCATCAATGAACAACATAAAGTAAGACTCTCCTTGCATACTCTTGGTTCTCGTAGGTCCACATAGGTCTTTAGACTGATGGATAAAAACTCCTCTTTTGGGCTGTATTATTTGTAATCCAAGGAATAAATTCAGTTCGCCAAGCAAAGACATTTCAAATTTTTGTTGCATCATCTTAGAAAAGTCCTTACTCATTTCTTCATCATCACTACCAAATATAATATCATCAACATACACTTCCACAATGATCATGTTATTACCATCAACTTTGCAATAAAGATTGTTGTCTATTGATCCCCTTTTGAGGCCGTATTTTTGTAAATAAGAGTCTAGCCTTGCATACCATGCTCTGGGTGCTTGTTTTAGTCCATAGAGTGCTTTATTTAATTTACAAACATAGTCTCCTTTGTTGGTTAATTGAAACCCTTCTGGTTGCTCAATATAGACTTCATCTTCTAGGTTTCCATTGAGAAATACCGACTTGGCATCCATTTGGTATACTTTAAATTTTTTGTAACTGGAGAAAGCTAAGAACATCTTAATTGCCTCTAATCTAGCCACAGGTGCAAATGTTTCTTCATAGTCTACTCCTTCAACCTGAGCATACCCTTTACATACTGATCTGGCTTTGTTCCTAATTACTTGCCCATCTTCATTCATTTTATTTTTATATACCCATTTAGTTCCAATGACATTTTTATTTTTTGGTCTTGGAACTAGTTTCCAAGTTTGATTTTTTTCAATTTGTTCCAATTCTTCATTCATAGATTTGATCCAATTCTCATCTTTACAAGCCTCTTTGATTGATCTAGGCTCAACATGTGACAGCGATGATATTTATGTTTGATACATTAGTTGTATTTTTGTGTGCACTCCATCATTCATATCTCCAATAATCAGTTCTTCGGGATGATTCTTTTGAATAATTCTTGAGGGTGTCTTTGTATCTCTTCTTGGGAATTCTTCTATTATCTCTCCATCTTGACTATCTTCTTTTCTTTCACTAGTATCCATATCATCTTATTCCATTTATTTTTCATTCTCTTCTACTTCTTCTAGTTGTGTGTCGAATTTCTCATCATCATCTTCATCTTTATTTTTAGATATGGTCTCTTGATTTTTTATCCTTATCGTTTTTAGGTCATCCACCTTGACATCTACACTTTCAACAATCTTATGTGATCTAATATTGTAGCATCTATATGCCTTCTTGTTTGAAGCATATCCAAGAAAAATACCTTCATCAGATCTGGCATCAAATTTTCCAAGACTCTCATTTAGTCTTTTGATGTAGCATTTACTTCCAAAGACCTTGAAGTATTTTACGAATGGAGTTCTTCCAAACCATAGTTCATAAGGGGTCTTATCACTATTAACCCTGAGAGGAACTCTATTCAATATGTATATTTTTTTCCTTACAGCTTCCCTCTAATATCCATCTGACAATTTTGCTTCATTGAGCATAGCCCTTGCAGCCTCCTGAATTGTTCTATTCTTTCTCTTAGCAATCCCGTTTTGCTTAGGTGCTCTGGCAGCATAGAATTGTCTTTTTATTCCATGAGTTTCACAGAAGACATAAAACTCTTTTGAGGTGAATTCACCACCATTGTCTGATCTAAGACATTCGTTTTTTGTCTCCTTTTCATTTTCAACAAGGGTTTTAAAGGCTTTGAATTTGTTGAGTGCTTCTGACTTTTCTTTGAGAAAACATATCCAACCCATTCTAGTAAAGTCATCAATGAACAACATAAAGTAAGTCTCTCCTTGCAAACTCTTGGTTCTCGTAGGTCCACATAGGTCAGTGTGAACAAGCTCTAAAGGTTTAGAGGTTGTGTATTCTTTTTCTTTGAACCTTATTCTAGTTTTCTTCCCTAGTTGACAGTGCCTACACATAGAGTTTGAGGGTTTTATGATCTTTGGCAAGTTTCTTACTACACCAAGGTTGCTGACTTCCACAAGATTGTCAAAGTTAATATGCCCCAACCCTCTATGGCATAGCCAACTTTCATCTACTGAATTTATATGACACTCCTCATTCAATTTTTCATCTAGTATATATACATTTTCAGGAGTTCTAGGAGCAGTACCAACTAATTTTCCTGTGTCTTCTCTCCTAATATCACATTTTTGGGAATTAAAGATGCAAAAGTGCCCTTGATCACAGGTTTGACTGACACTTAATAAACTAGGCTTTAGTTTATCAACAAGTAGTACATTTCTAGCTTTGTCTTTTCCCAAGCTCACAATGCCTTTTCCAAGAATGTTACTTGAAGCATTATCACCAAATGTAACTTTACCTTTTTGTTTCTTTAAGTCTAAAAACTTTTCCTTGTTACCTATCATATGTTTTGAGCACCCACTATCAACATACCAAAGATCATTTTTATCTTGAGATTTTAGGGCAATAAGACATTCCTTTTTTGATGTTTTTACTCTCCAAAGTTTCTTATTCTCTCTAATTGAGTTAACCACTTCATCTACCCTATGAAAAAACTCAGCAATATTTTCTTCTTATTTCATTTTTAGATTTTCAAACTAAGTTCTATAGGTCTGCAGTTTGGCTTCCTTGACTTTGTCATCTTCTTCATATATAGCTTCCAATTTGTCCCAGATTTCTTTGGTTGATTTGCAATGCATAACTTTCACATATAGAATTAGTCAAACCTGCTAAAATTCCATTAACTGCTCTTGAATTGTCATTACATTTTGTTTTTCCTGCAACGTCTTTGGGTGGAGTAGTTGGTGCGGTGTAACCATCTACAACACATTGCTAGATATCAAAACCAATAACCAACGTGAAGTTTTTCATTCTTATTTTCCACAGAGCATACCCTCCTCCATTGAACAATGGTGATTTGTTGTTAGACATTCCCTCTTTTTGATCCATCTTCAGGATATACCTTCAAGTTTGTTAGATTGTGATGAAGGAACCTCCTCTGATACCAATTGAAGGATCAGATCTTGTCACTGAGAGGGGGGGGGTGAATCAGTGACACAACAATTATATCATTTTTTTATTTATTAATGCAAACATAATTTTAACACGGTATTTTATCGTGGAACCCAATTAGGAAAACCACAAACTATTTTCTATTAACCGCAAAAATTGTTTTACATGTCACATAGAAGGAAGATGTACTTCCTCTTTGATCAACACTGACTGATTAGGATGCACCCACACCTTGGTTTACCAGCACCAACTGGTAGGAGGCTACGACCCCCTGTTTAGTCAGCTTTAACTGACAAGGAAGCACCAACTCCCTCTATAGGCACCAACCTGCCCTTGCACCACCCAACCACCCTTAATGCATAGGAATTTAACTTTTCTTCCTGGAATCTTCTTCATCTTTTGATCTTCTGATTTGGACTGCAGACTCACTTTCTTCTCAACACTCTTCCATGATTATATACTCTTCAAACGGTGTGAGTGTGACACAAATGTGTCCCTTCATTTCGACCATCGCACCTCTTCGATTAAATAATCTTAATTATTGTTTATTTATTTTACTGTGAAGGTTTTTCATAAATTGATCACAGTCATGGATCAATTTAATCCTTTATACTCGATCCCTAATCTCTTTTATATTCATAGAGACCAAATTCTACAGAGTTTCTTCCTTCAAGCTATTTCATATGACCGAGCATTACAGAACCACGGGCTTACCGAACATAGCAACGTATAACAGTTTCCTTTTAAAAACCCTTATATCATATGACCATCAGTGGTAACTAGATGCTAACCCAAATGAGTGCTTGAGATCTTTATTAAATCAATGGTTACTATTCGATCTTCTGATGGGATGAATGGCTGACAGAATTTTGGCACTTTGACCTTCGGGTCTTCGTGACTTCCAATATTTCAAAACTCTCGATTATGATATCGTTGAAACGATCAGACGGTTCACGTTTATTTCGCAGAGACGGATCAACGATCAGGTTTAAACCTTACACTCATCCTTTCACTACTAAATCCGGCAGCTATGACTTAATCATGCGTTGAGATGGATGACCACCATTTTCTCTAGGTCTCCAGACTTCGGAGATATCAAATCTCAAACTCCTTCTTTCCTTCGTACGTTATTCTTCCGGAGCTGAAAAACGGCTGATGCGTGTCCCTCTTTTGATCAACGGTCGAGATCCTTTCGCGTCTCCAAGCTTCAGAATTCTCAGGCCTCAACTTTTTTTGTAGTATGATCAATAGTTAAGAGTACTCCTGAAGCGATCTTTTCAGATCGGACGACTTATATTTGTTTCGGGATTTTGGCGTTCGGGACTTCGGAGGTTTCAAATAAATGTTGCTCCATTTTCCTCTGGAGTGATCACCTACTATGTGAGTCATCAACAATGGAGACCACTTGCTGTCAGTTAACATTTCCACTTACTCTATCCTTCCACTGTAGTAGATCGACGATCAAGAATGCTCCCAAAGTGATCTTTCAGATCAGACGTCTCATGTCCACTTCGGGTCTCCGACATTCGGGACATTGGGCGAGTGCAGTGGTAAAAAATCCTGAAGCAAAACTCCCAGAGTGACATAACTGCTTATTTCACTTGATGATGTGTCACGAGCCAAGTAGCTACCATGTGTCACTCATATTCGTTATTTGCACGTACCTAAAATGTTGAATCAACTTGACACTTGTCAGTGTCTGATTGCGCCACGTGTCATTGCTAACGTAGTCTTGCTTATGTGGATCTCCTGCATGACCTTGTTGATGTGGTCTACTGACTAACATTCATGATCCAATGGTCCTCGTATGTCCTCTAAATCTGATAGTCCTTATTCACTTCAGATTTCTGGGCTCCAGGTATTTCAAATCTCAAACTGACGAGGTGTAAGTTCCTCGCTTCTTTATTCCTGAAGTGAATTATGTTCGTTGATCAAGTTATTTAGATCAACGGTTCGATCTATTCTGGAATGAATCTCTTGTAGATTTATCATGTCCTTCCACTTTGAGATGATCCTACGGCTATTGATATTCTCGAAGCAGATCAATGGTCAACAATGATTGTAGAACTACAATTTACGAGTGATTTAATTTTCCTTTCAATCTCCGCAATCTATCCCTGTCGTAGATTTTGCGATTGCGCATCTGATGGTCATGATTTAGTATGACTTAAATTGGTCATTAGTTGGATCAACCCCAGTTGTAGATCGTTGAAGCTGTGTGATCTGACGATATAGACGGATTGCAGGATTGTAACTAGCAAGTGGTTTAATTCTGCTTTCTCTCGCATCAATTCATTCATGTCGTTGATGACTTGCAGATCTGATGGTCACGATCTTTCAATGGTCAACCTCTTGATCGAACGGCTTCTAAGGATATGTTTTTCCTTCCGAGTTTTTATCTCAGCATTTGCTAACCCTCCTAAGCTTTTATCATAGGAACATTGTTGATCCTGTTGTGATCAACAATAATCACGAATTTCTTTTGCTACCTGATATATTGTGCAGTGTGCTCTTCCTTCTGAGCTTTGACCTTCATATTGTTTTCTCCTTTCATCACATCGACTATTGACATATTTTTTTGACTAATATATTGTTGACATCAATGACAACACATGAATGACAATTTGTCCAACATGTATACGGGATCTTCGCCGTTGAAAACTTAACCCAACCACTTCTTGTATTTCAGCCCCCAAAATAGATTGTTCTGAATGTTGCGCTTGTGCTTAAGTCTATTTCTTGCGCAAGCAAAAGATTTGGACAACTGCTGCAACCCTTGACAACTTTGTGTGACAACAGTTACTAAAAACAATTCTATACAATTTTAATTGTAATTGGGTGAAGAGCACATAAGGTAAACTAGTAAAACAATTACACCTAATTTCACTTGTTATTGAGATCATTAAAGAATTCCTATTTGCTAAATAGTAATAATCATCGAAGACTACTGAGCATGACTCAATTTTGAAGAGAGCAACTTGACTAGAAAAGGAAAGGCACATGTTTTGATGATTGAAAGGGCTGCACTTGAAAACCATATTATTTCAAGTAAGGAGCAAATGTTTGTTCTGAAGTCGAAATGTCACCTTTTCAATGACAATAGGGAGCAACTTAATATTGTGAATTAATAACATAGGCTTGCAATCTTATTTCTGTGGTATTGAATTACACAGAGGTGATGGTTTCGGGATGAGGTCTATTGGGAGGTTCTGGTTGCATTATCCCCCAACAACCCGCCTGTAATACAAGACCCCCACCAATTTCGATTAAGAGGACCAGAGTTCGACGACCATGAATAACGCTCTCTTTTTATTTAAATACTGTGAAATGATATATTCAATACTAATATTATGATTGTAATTAGCATTATTTTATAATCATCAATTATAACTTCAAAGTAACCATTAAATATACATTTACTATAGTAAATATAATAAGTATGTAATAACAAAATATTAATATTAATAATTTTATTGATTAACTCTATTGGTATATGCTAGTGTGAAAATCACATATATCTTAGGATTAAATTTCATTAAAACCCTTGACGTTACCAGCTGATATAAAAGGAAATGGTGTTTTTACACTAGAACCAGACCATATAAATTTGCATGAAATCATTATTTGTTGTTGTTCAAAATCCATTTTTGAATGCATAAATGAATTTAGCATGTTGAAAACCCCCTGGGGCACTTGAATTATACAGAAATAACCACTCAAATCTGAGGATCTAACAATTTCTCACCAAATTTCGAGCAAATATCCCCGAAAAAAATCACCATTTCTTAGAACGTTTAGACTATGACAATATAAAAGTTACCAATTGATGAGGATTGAAATCTAGAAGAGTTTACATTGTACAAATGTCCTTACTTAACATGGACAAGTGAAAAACTACATCCCCTCCCCCAAAAAAACTCCATCATTAATCTTAAAAAAACATTGTCTACTTTAATAAAATGGAACATTACCATAAATTTTCATTAAATGTTGATCTCCAAAATCAGAAGAGTCCAAGTCTTCATTTAAGATCAAGTTATACCCATTGAACTTAAAGCGTAAGTTGGTCGGGATTCGTGGCACCTTCGACATTATATTATTTTATGCACTCATGTCTCTCCTCATTTTATCAATTATCTTTCCACCTCTCGCACGCACAAGCACTCAATTCTGGTAACAATCAATTTTGTTTGAAATTAGGTGATAAATTGTTGGAATTGTAGATTTGAGTCGAATGGTTGAGTCTGTATAATCTGTGTTCCGGGATTTTTCAGAATGCTAAATTCATTTATGCATTCAAAAATGCAATTTAATTAACAAAAAAATGGGGATTTCACTAAGATTTATATATTCACAGGTTGTTGGAACTGCATGTTTGAGTGGTTGAGTCTGTATAATCTGTATTCTAGGATTTGTCAGTGTTGAATTCATTTATGCATTCAGAAATGTAATTAATCAACAACAAAAAAATAAATATTTTGTCAAGATGTATATATTCATAATTTGTTGGAACTGTTGATTTAAGTAATTGAGTCTATATAATATGTATCCCAATATTTTTCATAGGGTTGAATCCATTTATACATACAAAAATACAATTTAATCAATTATTTTTTTTTGAGATTTCACCTATTTGTGCATTGTTTGCCTTACATCTATACATGTTTCTTTCTTGGCTTGTCCTACACCGTTGATCCATCTAAAAGACGAAGGCATCACTCCACAACTGGCTCCTAATCATGATTACCCGCTAATTGCATTCATAAATGTAATTAATCAACAAAAAAATGAAAATTTCACCAAGATTTATATATTCATAATTTGTTGGAACTGCAGATTTAAGTAATAGAGTCTGTATAATCTGTGTTCCACGATTTTTTAGAATGCTAAATTCATTTATGCATTCAAAAATGCAATTTAATCAACAAAAAATGAAGATTTCACCAAGATTTATATATTCATAATGTGTTGGAACTGCAAATTTAAGTAATTGAGTCTGTATAATCTGTATATCCCAAGATTTTTCATAGCGTTGAATCCATTTATACATACAAAAATACATTTTAATCCAAAAAAAATTGGAGATTCCACCTATGGATTGCTTGCCTAGCATATGTACCTATTTCTTGCTCGGCTTGTCCTGCACCGCTAATCCATCTGAAAGACAAAGGCATCACTCCACAACTGGCTCCTAATCATGCTTACCAGCTAATTGCATTCAAAAATGTAATTAATCAACAAAAAAATGAAGATTTCACCAAGATTTATATAATCATAATTTGTTGGAACTGCAGATTTAAGTAATTGAGTCTGTATAATCTGTGTTCCGGGATTTTTCATAATGCTAAATTCATTTATGCATTCAAAAATGCAATTTAATCAACAAAAAATGAAGATTTCACCAAGATTTATATATTCATAATTTGTTGGAACTGCAGATTTAAGTAATTGATTATGTATAATCTATATATCCCAAGATTTTTCATAGCATTGAATCCATTTATACATACAAAAATACAATTTAATAAAAAAAAATGGAGATTCCACCTATGGACTGCTTTCCTGGCATATGTACCTATTTCTTGCTCGGCTTGTCCTGCACCGCTGATCCATTTGAAAGACAAAGGCATCACTCAACAACTGGCTCCCAATCATGCTTACCCGCTAATTGCATTCAAAAATGTAATTAATCAACAAAAAAATGAAGATTTCACCAAGATTTATATATTCATAATTTGTTGGAACTGCAGATTTAAGTAATTGAGTCTTTATAATCTGTGTTCCGAGATTTTTCAGAATGCTAAATTCATTTATACATTCAAAAATGCAATTTAATCAACAAAAAATGAAGATTTCACCAAGATTTATATATTCATAATTTGTTGGAACTGTAGATTTAAGTAATTAAGTCTATATAATTTGTATATCCCAAGATTTTTCATAGCACTGAATCCATTTATACATACAAAAATATAATTTAATAAAAAAAAATGGAGATTCCACCTATGGATTGCTTGCCTAACATCTGTACCTATTTCTTGCTCAGCTTGTCCTGCACCGATAATCCATCTGAAAGACGAAGGCATTACTCCACAATTGCCTCCTAATCATGCTTACCTGCTAGATGGATAAGCAACCTACTATTGCGATTCACTGGGGGGTTTCTTGATGAATTACAGAGGAGATGGACTTACTTCACCAATCCTGAGATCTTCGAAGTGCCACCTCGTAATGGAAAAAGTATTAATTTGACAAACAAACTTTTAAATTTTAAACCAGTTTTTAAGAAAACAAAATGGAGCTTATTTGATTTTGTTCAGGATATTAATCTTGATATGACCAAAATGATAACAATATTTTTATTAAAACAATATGTAATTTGACAAAACTATACAAAATGTACATGAAAGTGTCAAATGTGTGTTTCATTTACTAACAAAAACACACACACACACACACACACACACACACACATATATATATATATATATATATATATATATATATATATATATGGAGCCAACTCATTAAAATGGTGTTATCTAAACATTTTACATTTTGGTATTTTTCGTTGGAATACGATAATAAATTTGAATCGGATTATACATACTTAACCATTCAAATCTGCAGATTCAACAATTTCTCATAGGATTTTTGGGGAAAATTAAACGAATAATCTCCCTCAAAAAAAATGTTTTAACTACCACCATTAAAACTAGGCTCTTAAAAAAATAGTTGCAAAGAAACTTTAAAACAATATTACTCTCTATCTGAATAAAGGGTGAGTTCAAATGAAAATTGGACACACAACTTATGCCTTTCCTCTATTTAGTATAATCTTCTATGTAGACTTATTCTAATTTGAAATAGCCACCAAAGCATGATAAAATAGTTTCTTTAGAGGTCATCTAATTTAAGTTAATGTGAAAAATGTTGGTCTTTTTTCCATGATCTCGTCTCGAATGTTATGATTGGTGCTCACTAACTCAAATTTTCATGGTTGAATCTTGGGTGACTCTGGTGATTATCTAGTTAGACTCCACCTCCCCTAAGGATTATAGTTTTTGGTCACATAGTGAAATTATATTGACTTAATATATTATTCACTTTAAATTCGCAACAATATCCAAAGTTTCCTTGAAATTCCATATTAATTCGATATATTTTTTAAAACAAATTTATTTTTCTATTTACTAAATTTTACAAATCGAAATTTTTATTGTTTAAGAGATATGTGATGTGACTTTATTCCCTTAGTGTATGCAATTTATTTTTCCCAATTGTTAGAATTAAAAAATGAATTAAAAAGAACAAATTTGTGAGTGACTATTTTTTTAGACTCTAACACTGGCACTAAACAACGGTGCAATTGAGGCTTTGACCATCATGCAAGAACCTTATCTCCAGTGCCTCGTTGCTTGGATTATAGCCATAATATAACCTTCACTGCATCCATGTCACCACGATCTAACTTTCACTACATCACAACTGCCATTACAGAGCTTGCAACCATTAGGTTATTCTTACAAGAATCTGAGCCAAATTTATGAAGTAATTGCATGAAACTCCTTAAGAAGCCCTCACTAGCTAGCTCTGTAGAAAGCCCCCCTACTTGTATTCGATGTAATCCAACATTTCGTTTTCTTGGAGGCAAGGTAGTATTGAGCAACAAATTTACCATTTTGTTGCTTGAGCTTTTTGGAGTTAAACTGTATAAGAAGTTTTGAAACATCCAAAGTTTTGAGTGGACATTCCACCCATCGTCGGGAACAAAAAAAGCTTAAGAATGGGAAAAGAGTGCAAAGAAGTGAAAATAAATAGGTTGAAAGAGAAAAGATAATCGTTGAAGAAGAGGGGGATGAAATTCAAATTGAAAAAATGAAGAAAGTGGGGGGGTTTAAATTAATCAATTAGCCACTAAGATTGGAAATTAGTTGTTATGAACGTGATTTGAATAAAAATACATAATTAAAATGAATGAGTATGGACAATTCCAATAATAATTAGAGAATATATATATAAATATAAATAAAAAGGATTAAGAGGAAATGGTTTTGTTGACGGGACGAAAATGCCCTGCAATAGTAAGGGGTACTCCCCAATACATGGCCCCAATTAGACTATGCATCGTTTGGTTTAGGAGACCCATCCGGATTCTGGCTTGGTTTCCATTACTTGTTATGAGGGTGAATAGTTGGATGGTTATGAAAATGTAGATGTAGATGAATACTATCTAAAAGCATAAAAGAAATCTAATCTACTCTATCCTATCCTATCCTATCCTAGCTATGAGCAAACTATCATAACCAAATGAACAAATGGAATGAAACTAACTCTACATATAACTTCAATCAAATGGTTTTTATGAATAAGTAAAGTTAGATGACATATGCACACGAATATATAACCAGAATAGTCTCAATCATATTATCGCATACATTAACAACTTATATGCTCAGGACATAAACATGAGAAATAATAACAAAGTTGTAATAAAAATAGCAATTGCTTAAGAAAAGTCTATAGGCAACAACATGTTCTTACAACCCATTTTAACACTAGACAATTTGTTGAAAACAATTTACTGCAAACAACAATGCACATAAGTTATTCTCTCTATCAAAAACTGGCCCTGAGGGCTTCTCAATATTAATAAACACAATATTTTCTCGGAAAAGTTTCCTGAGTGTATACAATGCTTGAAGAGCCCCTACAAAATGGGCTTCTTCCTTTATTTATACAATTGTTATTAACTCCTGAAAATGTCTTCTAGCATTCCTCAAGAAGTGGTTAAAATTTTTTTAAGCTTTTCCCCACTAACTATTGACACGTGTGAGAATGGGGACGAAACTAAGGGAAGTTGGGAAAAAAAGATGAAAAAACTTGTAGTTGTAAGTAAATTCGAATTTGCTCTTTCATCTTATTCATGGACTCTTTTCCCTAATGTAAGTTGTCCACATTTCTAACTGGTCATAGAGAGATATGATCCTACGGTAAGACAGTTCCTCAAGAACTGTTCCCTGCATGGTTGTGTTGTCATTGAGAGTTTGCATATATTTTTCTAAGGTAGCCATGAACGTCTGGATCATGGTGTGGACTTTGGTGGGTGATAAAAGATGTTGCACTATTAAATCTATTGTCACCTTTATGGTAGATTCAACTATATATCGCATGTGACTTGTGCTCTGTTGAATTTTCTCTAGAAGTTGCTCCATCATGAGGGTCTTTCTAAGCTCTCCTAGGGGAGGGAGACGACACTTATGTATTAAAACTTGTGCTTCTTTGTGAAATTCCACAAAAATTGTCATTAAGTTAGTCGTCTCTTTTTCTGCTCTCTGCCCAGCTTGCTAACAGTTGTCCAGCGAAGCGAAATCAATCTTCCTTTCTATGCTTCAGGGGTGAGGAAGCTCAGTTGGTGCGTCTCGGTTTTTGGCAATCCATCTATCAATATCCCCTAGACCTTCTCGGATGGTGATGAACCGGGTGTTTTTTTCCTGCACTTGGATACACTTTATATAATAATGGTTGTTGTCTATTGAAAGAGGTGCAGGTGGGCATACATGTCTGTGATAGCTTCCTCTCACTACTACATATTGAAAATACTGCGATGACTACTTGTGATGAAAGTACTATTTCGTCGCAAACTTCAAGAGAAAAAGTTCAATTTTTCAATTTTTATCTAAATACACCCTATATTTGTCGCTCTATCGACGGAAGCACACTTTTGTCTATGTTTTCGTTGCAAGAGAGACGATCACTATAACCCTTCCCGTCTTCGACAAAGTGACCTAAATATAACAAATAAACATCTGTCCATTTGATAGGTAATCCTAATTAAGCAAATAAACATCTCTCCATAAATTAACAATGGTAATCTTAATTAATAAATTTCAGAGACTTCCTTTCGAGAATATAACTATAGCATGAAGAACTTAAGTCTAAAATATTCCCTATTATCATTATATCAGTGGGAACAAGGGCCAGCACATAGGTGGCCTGAGCATGGATAGAGTCAGAATTTCAGTACTTACCTGACTCGTCTGGATGTCTGGATCTCCTCTCAGCATTCGGTCAACCCTTCTTGCCTTGTATTCCTGCGATTTCAAATCCACAACATTTCAGTTCAGAAAAAATAATTATGAATGCATTTCCAATTCAGAATATTAGTGGAGGATAATAATGATAATAAGAATATATATATGAAATTGTTGATATTGAGAATAAAAACATGGCCAAATAAAAAGTCATGAAACCTGACAGCACAATTCACATTTGGAATCTCCTCCTTTTTTATGGGACCAATGCTCGACACCCATAAACTTGTCATTCACCAAAGATGACAAAATATAAACCACTTTTATCTATCCCCTAAACCCTGTACCTTCAAGGTGCCAGAACAAGCACAGGGAATCTCCATATTTCCTTTATTAATGAAAGGCATAGATATTTAAAAAATGAGATGAAATTTGGTGAATAAAAATATTTATAAAAAAAAATTGCAAATACATAAATTCATTATTTTGGTAAATCAACTAATTTTTTATTGATATGCAGCTTATATGACAATACATTGATTAAATTGTTTTAACCCATAATGTTTTCAATCTGCCTTCTAGGTCACACTGACCATTGTCATTGACCATCTCATACAAAAGGATGTCAATATCAACAAGATAAATGGAATCCCTGTTCAAATTTTAGGGACTTCCTTTCGAGAATATATCTATAGTGTGAAGAGATTAAGTCTAAATTGTTCCCTATTATCATTATATCAGTAGGAACAGGGGCCAAAACATAGGTGGCCTGAGCATGGATAGAGTCATAATTTCGGTACTTACCTGACTCGCCTGGATGTCTGGATCTCCTCTCGGCATTCGGTCAACCCTTCTCGCCTTGTATTCCTGCAATTTCAAATCCACAACATTTCAGTTCAGAAAAAATAATTATGAATTCATTTCCAGTTCAGAATATTAGTGGAGGATAATAATGATAGTAAGAATATATATATATATATATGAAATTGTTGATAGTAAGAATAAAAACATGGCCAAATAAAAAGTCATGAAACCTGACAGCACAATTCACATTTGGAATCTCCTCCTTTTTTATGGGACCAACGCTCGTTGCATTTCTTGTGAGCATACTGTGGAGCCAAAAAAACACATGTTTTGTATGAACATGTTTATGATAAAATATGACAAAATACTCGACACCCATAAACCTAGCATTCATCAAAGATGACAAAATATAAACCACTTTTATCTATCCCCTAAAACTTGTACCTTCAAGGTGTCAGAACATGCACAAGGAATCTCCATATTTTCTTTATTAGCAGAGATATTTAAAAAATGAGATGAAATTTGGTGAATAAAAATATTTATAAAAAAAAAATTGCAAATACATAAATTCATTTCACTTTGAGCGGGACTTTGGAGGGTCCAATTCATGGTCATTTTTGGTGGCAATGGTGGTCTGTTCTCCTTGCTAGTGGTTGCATTGCCACTTCCTCCTAGATATTATTTAGTTAGCTACATTTAATATTAAATTGTTGCATTGAATGTAATTAGTTTCATTTCACTTAATCCCATGAAAAAACTAAATTACAATAGTTGAAAAACCTAAAATATCTTCTCTACAAGTTGTTCTCTTTCACTCCTAAATATCTTCTCTATAGGTTGTTCTTATAGGAGGGCTAAAATATTATGGTCAATGTTCGTCGCAAGAGCAACGACTGTAGTTTTTTCGTCGCAAGAGCAACAACTCACCTAACCTTAAAATTGATCGTTAAAATAACCAAAAACGAACTAAAATAAATAGGTGGAAAAAGAAATATTTTTAGGTCAATATCGTCGCAATTGCGATGATAGTGACCTAAAATTGGACTATAAATATTTGATGATTTAAAGATGTTGCGACAAACTTGCTATAACAATGACGGTTCTGAAAGGGTATTTTTGTGCGGAAAAATGTCGCAGAATGTTGTTAGAGGTGGGGGGGAAATTAAAGCGGATGAAAAGGGTGATGGTAGATGTTATTTCCCTTGTAAAAAATGTTGCCTCAGACGTCCCGTAAGAATTTTAATAGCAGCAGCTACAAAACATTGTAGGAAATATGGTCACATTGATGGTGGATCGAATGAATATCGTCCCATGGTAATTAACTATATATTCATTATATTTTTTTATTTTGTCAATTTTATATAAAATTATGTATATATGTTGTTTGAATGTTTGTTACAGTATACACTAATTTTGCATGGTTGTTTGTAATTATAAAGTTAGAGTTTCCCTCTAACTTTCCGTAGAATATTGCACCAAGTATTAGTAGAAATGATGTTGTACAAGCTAAGCAACATCATCATGACCAGGCAAATGAGGATCTCATGGAAGAAAATGATGGGACAAATCAAGTTAATGATCCCATGGAAGAAGATGATGGGACAAATCAAATGATCCAAGATTTGTTTTCGCGGCGGGATGAGGATGGGGAAAATGTTGGTATTTGTGATGAACCTCTATTAGAAAAGGCAAATAAACGACTTTATGAAGTATCAAGAGCAAATCTTCTCTCCGCTACATTGTTGCTGGTGAACTTAAAGGTTATGAGTAATTTGTCGAACACTTGTATGAC
>JASDQU011377842.1:18829-32428 GCA_032191745.1 Picea mariana | reverse complement strand
AAGTACGAAAGAAGTTTCTTAGAGTTGTTGAAGTATGTTTCATTTATCAAGGATGAACAAGTGAAAATTCAAAGTTACTTGAGTGGGTTTCCCTCATTTATCAGTGACAAGATACAGTATGATGACCCTAAGACGTTGGAACAAACCATAAGGCACGCTAGGTATATCTATGACCAACAAAGGGGAAGACTGACCTTCCAAAAGGCTTGGAAAGACAAGATGAGAAGTAAGGTGGAATAGAGGAATACGGGAGCTAAGCCACCATTTTTCAAAAACTCTACGCAATGACAGACAACTCTCGAGGAGCCCAGAATGACTAAGTGAGAGGGACAAAGACCAAGGCATCGACCTATTTAATGTTGGGTTGTGGTGGAAATCATGTTTTTAGAGATTGTTCTCAAAGAGGTGAAAAAGAGAGGACTGTGCATAGTGTATGGCAAACTGCGACAGTTGAAGACAGGGGTGGAAGTGTAGATAATATTTACACAGCACTGGATAACAAGTAGAATGAGTTATAGTCGCACATGATCAAGGTGGAAGGTAAGATTTACGACCAACCTATTGTTATTTTAATTGACTCATGAGCTAGTCATAGTTATCTAAATCCTAAAATGGTGGAAATATTTCATTTGTTGAGAAGCAAGCTTGGAAAACCTTGGTTGGTGCAATTAGCTACAACAGAAAAAAGAAAAATTAATGAGATGGTTAAGGAATCTATAATGAAGATGAATGAAATACGCACAAAAGTTGATTTGAATATCATACCTTTGGGCTCATATGATTGTCTCATTGGCATGGATTGGTTCGAACATCATCATGTTGTCCTGGACTATTATAATAAGGAATTTACGTGTTTGGATGAGAAAGGAAATTTGAGAACAATTCAAGGAATTTCATGTTAGAAAAACAAGATCGCGAAGCAATAAAATAAAACAAATGTGGAAATAAAATACAAAAGATACACAATACAATAGAGACATGGATATACATGGCTCACCCAGTGTGGGCTACGTCCACCACAGGAATTTCCAGGTCTTTCCTTTATTATTATCCAGCAAAATGAAGGGATACAACCTACATCACACCCGTTGTAACTTCCTCTTCTTTCTCTCACATTATTCTCTCTCATAATACAATATTCACACTGACACATAGCCGCAATACATTTCCCTCATAAAAGAGGGTTTCCTTCTAGGGCAAAAAACCCTAACATAACTTCTACCATCATATTTGCGACCTTATAATGAATGGTCCAGATTTACAATGAAATTGCAATATACATTTACAAGGCAATTTTTCCTTCAAGGGCCCGCTTTCCCACGGACCCCACAAGGGGGGTAACCCCCCCTGCACTCCCCCGTGTGGAGGAGTGTACATTCTTTCAGGGTGTAAAGTCTTCATGGGGTATAAATGTAGCTGAAAACAAAGAACTTTGAATCAGGAAGATCATCGAACTCCACAACCAACATTCCAAGGGTTGTGACTATCAGAGAAGTTTCAACTTTATAGTTGAAGAAAAGTTTTAGGAAGGGATTCAGAGTATTCGTAGCGCAAATGGAAGAGTAACCTAAGGATAAAGTGTCAAGTGTTAAATATTGCGCAATGTTGAAAGAGTTTGAGGATGTTTTTAAAGAGATATCGGGATTGACACCGAAAAGAGATATAAACTTCTCTATAAATATGATGTTGAGAGAAACACATGTATCCAAGACTCCTTACAGGATAAGTCTGCCAAAACTGAAGGAATTGTAGATGTAACTATTGGTTGTGGAGCCTGATTATCTTCATGATTCAAAGGTTTGTTTCAACCATTCTTGGACCCCATTCCCTAATGGAGAGGGTGTGGGGGGGATTTCCCACCCACAAATGTCGTAAGGAGGGTCCAGTGGGGGTATAAACAATTTTTTTATCCCCCCTGCCCCCTTGTGGGGGATTTGGGGGCATTGCCCCCGAAGCGAAATTTTTGGAAAAATTCCTTGTAAAATATTGTAATTTCATAGTCAATTTGGACCATTCATTATAAGGTTGCAGATCTTACGGTAGAAATTATTTTAGAGATTTTTTCCCTAGAAGGAAACCCTCTTTTTTGAGGGAATTTTATTGTGGCTATGTATTATCGAGAATATTGTATTCTGAGAGAGGAGATTGTGAAATAAATAAGAGGAAGTTACATCGAGTGTGTTCTAGGTTGTATCCCTTCATTTTGTTGGATAATAAAAAAGAAGAATTTGACAATTTCTTTAGTAGACGTAGCCCACACTAGGTGAACCACGTATATCTGTGTCTCTATTGTATTATGTATCTTCTTTATTTTATTTCTGCATTTGTTTTATTTTATTGCTCCGTGATCCTATTTTTCTAACAATAACTTGAAGAGTTTCTGAAGAAGGGGTATATACGCCCAAGTGTGTCGCCTTGGAGTGCGTTAATTTTGTTCATGAAGAAGAACGATGGTATGCTGAGACTTTGTATTCACTTCAGACAGTTGAATAAGGTAACAATGAAGAACAAGTATCATTTTCCAAGGATAGATGACTTGCTTGATTAGCTGAGAGGCGCAAAAATATTTTCCAAGATAGCTCTTAGATATAGATATCACTAGGTGATGATTAAATAAGAAGACATCAGTAAGACTGCCTCCAGAACAAAGTATGGTCATTACAAGTTTACAGTTGTGTCTTTTGGGTTGTTGAATGCACCAGTGGTCTTCATGTGTTTAATGAATGGAGTTCTCAAAAATTACTTGGATAAGTTTGTCATTGTATTTTTGGATGACATTCTTATTTACTCAAATTCTAAGGAAGAGCACGAGCAACACTTGAGGATGGTGTTGAAGGTATTCATGGAGCATCAAATTTATGCAAAGTTGAGAAAATGTTCGTTTTACCAGAGGCAGATTCATTAGTTGGGTCATATCATTTCAGAGGAATGAATAGTTGTGAACCCTGCGAAGATAAAATCCATTGAGAAATGGCCAACACCAAGAAATGTCGCAGAAGTGAGATTCTTTATGGGATTAGCAAGGTACTTCAGAAGGTTTATTGAAAAATTCTCAAATATTGTGCATCCAATTAAATCTTTGCAAAAAAAGGTGCACGATTTGAATGGTCTACGGATTGTGCAAGGAGTTTTCAGCACTTGTAGAGTTTGTTGACAAGTGCACCAATTTTGAGAATTGTTGGTCCTGATGCAGACTTCAATTTGTACACAGATGCATGCAAGGAAGGAATTGGTGGAGTCCTGAGTCAGAATTGACCTGTAGTGTGCTACGAATCAAGGAAGTTGAAATACCATGAAAGGTTCTATGTTACTCATGATTTAGAATTGGAAGCTATAGTGCATACCTTGAAGATGTGGCAGAATTATCTCATGGGTAAAATATTTGAGCTAAGAACAAACCATTGTGGTCTAAAATATTTGTTTGGATTGCCAAGTTTAAATTCCATACAAAGTAGGTGGTTAGATTTCCTCAATGAGTATGACTTTGACATAAAACATATCAGAGGAAAAAAAAACAAGGTAGCTGACACACTCAACATGAGAGTGCATAAAATGCATGCTGTAACTATTAGCATGTCTAAATTGGATTTGTGCGACAAAATTTTAGAAGTTTCCAAATCAGATCCGCATTATGTGGACATAAAGGTGAACTTACAGCAAAATATGTCGCAACAAAAAATTGAAGGTTATGAGTTGAGAGAGGATGGGATCCTCATGTATAGACACAAAATCTATGTGCCAAATAATCAGGAGTTAAAAATCCTGATATTGTTAGATATGCATAAGGTTCCTTATGTGGTACATCTAGGTTACCAAAAAACCATTGTCGCAGTCAAGAAGCAATACATCTGTCCAGGTATGAAAAATGAAGTTGTGGATTTTATTGCTCGATGTCTCCAATGTCAGAAGTTCAAGGCTGAGCACAAACATCCAACTGGTTTGCTACAACCTTTTCCTATTCCTGAATGGAAGTGGGAAGTTATAACGATGGATTTTATAACACGATTCTATTATGGTGGTAGTGGACAAGCTTACTAAAGATGCTCATTTTATTCCAATAAAGTCAGCGCACAAAGCAGCTAACATTGTTGATATTTTCATGCATGAAGCTTCTAAGTTGCATGGTGTTCCTAAGCCAATTGTGTTTGATAGAGATTCCAAGTTCACCTCGAACTTTTGGAAAGGGTTATTCAAATTTGGGACAAATATGAACTTTAGCACAACACATCACCCTGAGACAGATGATCAGACAAAGAAGGTAAATCGGTTGATTGAAGATATGTTGAGGATGTATGTGATGGATAAACCATCCAAGTGGGAATACTACCTGCACTTGGTAGAGTTTTCTTACAACGATGTGTATCGGGATCTTTAAAGATGAGCTCATTTGAGGCACTTTATGGTAGAAAGTGCAACACGTCAGTGAGTTGGGACAACCCAACAAACCATGTAGTAGTTGGGCTGGATTTACTCTGGGAAATGGAGGAGTAGATGGTAAAGATCAGGAAAAATCTAAAGGCTACCCAGGACAGACAGAAAAGCTACGCAGATAAAGATAGAACCCATAAAAAGTTTAAAGTGGGTGATCGCATGTTTTTGAAAGTAAAATTCAAGCGTAGTTCCTTGAAGTTGGAAAAGTGTTGTAAGTTAGAAGTGCACTACTGTGGGACATTTGAAATCCTTGAAAGGATTGGTCATGTCGCTTATATGATTTATTTACCTGCATCCTTATGTATTCACAATGTTTTCCATGTGTCATTGCTTAAGAAGTACATACATGATGCTAATCATATTATTGATTGGAATGTGATTCAGGTGGAGCCAAAAGGCATATTTCAAGTGCAATCAGTTTGCATATTGGACCAGAAAGTGAAGCAACTCAATAATCGAGCCATGGATTTGGTAAAGGTCCAATGGACATGGTACAATCCTAAGGATGCAACTTGGGAGCGTGAGGATGCTATGCGAGCAAAGTATCCTCATTTTTTTGAAATTGTTTGAAGTTTGTATGTATATGTGTATATAATGCAATGAGGACAGTGCATAAATAAAGGGGATGGGAATGTAATGTCCCTAATTTGAACCTCATTTATAGTTATGCATATATGTTGGTGAGTCATTTTGGTTTTGTGCGCACCTGAGCAGTGCTAGCCCCCCTGCGTGAGGGTTCGAGGGAAGCGCCCCTGAAAAAAAAATTCCTCAGGAAACGTGTTACATTTTTGCCTCATTTTTTGTGTTTCCTCGATTTCCATGTCCATTGTTGAGTGGTTTTTCATCACATGGTTTTTGTTGATGGTTATCTATTTATGGTTAAGGAATTAGGGTTGTGAACTAATCCAGGTCATTGGGTTAGGGTTTTGGATGTCATTGGCTCCTATATGTATATTGTATTGCAAACAATGTATCACTATGAATGAATATAGAATATGTTGGTTTTCCCGGTTTGGGTTTCTAGGGAAAAATCTTTGTGTAATATGTGTATTTTCCATTGCATATTTTATTTTCTTTTATTGAAAATTTGTTTGTAATAAAATATTGTACAAGGTTAAAATCTACATTTGGTATCAGAGCTTTGTTGGCTTAAGTGGGACGCCTTTGTGGTCAAGGGTTTGGCTTGGGACCATAATAAGCCTTGTTACATTGGGAGATCTATGGTATTGATTTTTTAGGTGAAAAAAATGGTAAATAGTTCGACAATGGAGATCGAGAAGATTAATGGGACAATTTTTGAGTTGTGGAAGCTCAAGATGGAAGATCTGCTGGATAGAGATCAATGGATCGCGGTGAATCCAGGTACTACACCTACAGAAACTTCAACAGATGATTGGATAAAGTTGGATCGGAAGGCAAAGAGCACAATCTAACTATCTCTCAGATTCAATATTAATGAATGTGTCAGAGGAAGCTACAACCAAATATTTATGGGATAAGTTGGGGAAGTTGTATCAGTCTAAGTCCCTAGTAAATAAAATATTCCTAAGAAATAAGTTGTATAACCTGAAGATGAGAAATGGAGACTCGGTGGCAGAGCATTCACACGCCTTCAATACTGTGGTAAGTTAGTTAGTATCTGTTGAGATTAAAATTTCAGATGATGATAAGTGTATCAATTTATAATGCTCTTTACCAGACTCATGGCATAGTCTGGTTGTGGCCATAGGTAGTAATACAACTGCCTTGAAGTTTGATGAAGTGGTCGCATCATTGTTGTCGGAGGAGATGAGATGGAATAACATGGAAGGACAGAGCACAGATGCATTATTTGCAAGAGGACGCTCCCAAGAAAGAAATAGATCTAATTCCTCAAGTGGGAGATCTAAGTCTAAGGGAATATCTAAGTCTCCCAGAAAGTTTGTAATCCCGGAAAGTTTGTAAAGGGTTAGATATGTGGAAAAGAAGAGCACTACAAGAAGCAATGTAGATCCAAAGTTGAGAAAAAAGAAGGGATCTAAAGAATATCCTTCTACAGAAGAAAAGACCTCCAAGGAAGAATGAGGGGATGTGTACTTGGCTTCTTCAAGCACACATGTAGATCATGAGGCATGGTTGGTTGACTCAGGTGCATCATTTCATATGACTCCCCACAAGGAGTGGTTCTATGAATATGAAAAGTATGGTAATGTTTTCTTAGGTGATGACTCGACAACTAGAATCATGGGTCGAGGAAAAGTCAAGTTGAAGCTCATAGATGGAAGGATTAGAAAACTACATGGTATTCTACACATCCTAGGATTGGCCATAAATTTGACTTATGTAAGCAAAATGGACGATGCAGGGGTAAAAACAATATTTGAAAAGGAAACCTGCAGGATGGTTTGAGGAGCAATTGTGTTGTTGAAGGGAGTTTGGTTTGGAACTCTGTATAAGGTGTAATATTTCCATTGTTCCTGATATTGCAGTTGAAGAATAAAGAACTCTTGCAGTCTCTATAGAAAGGATATGTTGTGGCATCAAAGACTGGGGCATATCGTAGAGAAGGGTCTTCGACTACTACACAGTAAAGGTATGGTTGAAGGTATGTCTAACTGTTCTCTGGATTTTGATTTCTATGAACATTGTGTATATGGGAAGCAGAATTGGGTAAGATTCCCCTCTGGTGCAACGAGGGAAGAAGGAATTTTACATATAGTTCACAGTGATGTGTTTGGACCTGTGTCAATTCCATCATTGAAAAAATATGTGTATTATGTCTCATTTATAGATGACTTCTCAAGGAATACTCGGATATATTTCCTCAAGAAGAAACTTGAAGTCTTTGGCAAGTTTAAAGAGTTTAAAACTCTTGTTAAAAATCAAATAGAGAAAAGAATTAAGGTGT
This sequence comes from Picea mariana, assembly GCA_032191745.1. Lineage (NCBI taxonomy): Eukaryota > Viridiplantae > Streptophyta > Pinopsida > Pinales > Pinaceae > Picea > Picea mariana. Next base: position 25,110 of record JASDQU011377842.1, on the reverse strand, counting down.
TAAGGACAAATAATGGCGGAGAGTTCTGCGGGAATGAATTTGAAGAATTATGTAAAAAGTGTGGTATAGCAAGACAAAAGACTACTCCATATACACATAATCATAATGTAGTTGCAGAAAGGATTAACATAATGTTGATGGAAAAAGCAAGGTGCATGTTCAGTGGTGTCGGGTTAGAGCAAGAATTATGGGTAGAGGAAATGGGTATTGTATGTTCCCTGGTCAACATATCACCCTCATCAGTGTTGGATGACAAGACTCCACAAGAGGTATGGACTAATGAGAAACCTTCTCTCACACATCTCAAGGTATTTGGTTGTGAGGCTTATGTTCAAGTTCCAAAGGAAAGCAAGAGTATGCTAGATAAGAAGGCTGAAAAGTGTATCTTTATTGGGTATAAAGATGGTCTCAAAGGTTATAAGCTTTGGAACCTAGAAACTAAGAACGTTGTGTATAGCTGAGATTTGGTATTTAAATAAATAAAAGATGTTGTTAAACATGAATTCCTACCAAGTAAGGAAGAACCATAGAAAATAGAGTTTGATTTAAAGGATGACGAATCAGACTCTACAGAAGAACATGAATCAGAAGAAGAAGATCATCATACTCCATTATTGAGGAGATCGGTTCGAGAAAGAAGGATACCGGAAAGGTATACTCCATCTTATTTACGTTCAAATTTGTCTTTGTCTATTACCGAGGATGATCCTATAACTGTCAGGGAGGCAGTGGATTCAGAGGATGAAAAAATACCATGGATAAAGAAATGACAACCTTGGATAAGAATGAGGCTTGGGATCTAGTGGAGTTGTCGACTGGAAGAAATCTCATTCGCAGCAAATGGGTATTTAAAAAGAAGTTGAATGCAAAAGGAAAAGAGGAGAAATACAAAGCTCGGTTAGTAGCAAAGGGTTATTCCCATGTTGAGGGAATTGATTTTAGTGAGATTTTTCCTCCTGTTTCCAAGTTAACTTCTATAAGATTTTTGTTACTTGTTGTTGTTGCATTTGATTTTGAAGTAGAATAGATGGATGTGAAGAGAACATTGCTACATGGGGATATGGAAGAAGAAATCTATATGAAGCAACCAGAAGACTTTGTTGTGAAGGGAAAGAAGTAGTTGGTATGCAAACTACAAAAGTCCATGTATGGTTTACAACAATCACCAAGGATATGGTATCAAAAATTTGATACTTATATGCTGGGACTTGGCTTCACAAGAAGCAAACATAATCATTGTGTGTATTTAAAATTAATTGGTGATCATTTTATTTATTTGTTCTTGTATGTGGATGACATGATGTAGATGGGAAACAACAAGGATATTATCTAGGATGTGAAAACTTAGCTATCCTCTAAATTTGACATGAAGGATCTTGGTGCTTCAAATTTCATTTTAGACATGGAAATTAAAAGGAATTGGAAAAAGAGGAAACTATGGTTAAATGTCGAGACAATATGAAAAAGGTTTAATATGCAGGAATGTAAACCAGTCAAGGTCCCTATTCCTTTTGGTGTAAAGTTATCTACAGATTAGTGTCCCAAGACACAGGAAGAGGAGGAAGACATGTCTCATGTTCCATAAGAAAATGCAGTTGGTAGTTTGATGTATGCAATGGTCTGTACTAGACTGGACATTGCACATGTAGTGGGAGTTTTGAGCAAGTATATGTAAAAACCAGGGAAGGAGCATTGGACAACGGTAAAAAGGATTTTCAGGGGTTTGTGTGGCACTGCTAGCTGTGGATTGTGCTACCAAGGAAGACCACGATTGGACAGAGTGTTGGACATACATGGATTTGTTGATGCAGACTAGGTTGGAGATCTGGATCATAAGATATCTACAAGTAGGTATGTGTTTAACCTGTTTGGAGGAGCAATTAGTTGGATGATAAAAAGGCAGGATGTAGTGGCACTTTCACCTACAGAAGTTGAATACATGGCAACCACTTGAATGCAAGTATGGAAGAAATATGGTTACAAATATTTTGTTCATGTATTGGGTTGGTACAACAAGTTGTAAGGATAGATTGTGATAGTTAGAGTGAAATTTTTATGGCGAATAACTCGACTTATCAATCAAAGACAAAGCATATTGATATTCAATATCACTTTGTGAGAGACATGGTTGAAGAAAAGAAATTGTTTTTGATAAAGGTGGACACTTTGAAGAATGTTGCAGATTCATTAACAAAATCTGTGAGCACTAGGAAGTTTTCTTGGTGTAGAGGATCCATAGGCATTACTGCCCTGGATTGTTGACTATGTAAACCTATAACCCCATGTATGCAAAGAAAACAGCAAGTGGGAGAATGATGGGTATGTGTTATATTCTTTGCATGAATAGCCATTGTGTTTGCTACATTGTGTTGGGAGCACAGGGGGGTTTGAGGGGGAGTCATTAGGCCCCCCCTTCTGGGATTCAGGAGAAGCGCCCCTGATAAATTTTTTTCCTCGAGAAACGTGTCGCATTTTTTTCTCATTTTTCTGTGTCCACTGTTGGGTGGTTTTTTGGCACACAGTTTTTTTCGATGGTTTTCTATTTTCGGTTAAGGAATTAGGGTTGTTGGCTAATCCAGTTTATTGGGTTAGGATTTTGGATGTCGTTGGATCCTATATGTATATTGTGTTGTAAACAATGTATCACTATGAATGAATATATAATATGTTGGTTTTCTCGGTTTGAGTTTCCAAGGGAAAAATCTTTGTGTAATGTGTGTATTTGTCATTGTATATTTTATGTTCTTTTATTGAAAAAAAATTTGCATTAAAATATTGTACAAGGTTAAAATCTACACTTCACACACCAGTGGAATGAGCGAGGTTGACTATTAAGGAAACAGTGTGCATATTCCATAGTGTTGCACGTACATGAGCTAGTGCGTGTGGATTTCGCATCAAGAGAGGGTGCACATATTCCACAGTGTTGCACATACACAAGTAAATGTGTGGGAATGATTGTGATATATATATGTGTGTGTGTGTGTGTGTGTGTATTTGTGTTTTGAGGTCGGAGAGCTTGTGTGACTATTGGGTTGGTGAGTTGGGATGCAAATAGGTCAGTGCGCCTATTCTTTTAAAGTGTATCACACTCAAGTTATTAATATATTACATCGTTGTGCACATACTGACTTAAATGAAAAGAGATGGGGGAATGACTCCACCAAATAAGAGAAAGGGGGGGGAATATTTTAATAATATTTCTGAAAAGTGTAATTTACGAATATATTATTTATCCTAAGTTCCTGAGGGATGGGAACAAGTCACTAGGTTGCTAAAGTAAATTCTAAAGGTGACAAGTGTCGGGTTGAAGGCATGCAATATATATTGTTGTCCTTAGTGTAATTTGGGGAGGAGACTCATTCGGGAAAATATGGAGATAGGATTTCCTCTGTGAAGGAATAGATATTTTGCAATAACTTATTGTCATTTGGCTTAAACATGTGCTTGGGAAAAGTTTGGAATGATTGAAGAAACGGGTTGTTCGGACCATAGTTGTCCAAGAGGTGAGTTGTCAAGCTCATAAGCAATCTCTCTAGGTGATAGGTTCATTGGGAATTGTTCCCAGGTGCATTAGGCATTAGTTACAATGCTTTGAGACTTCTTGATCTGACATGTTGTTGAATCCCTGGAAAGGAAGTGGGACATTCAAGGGACTGTTGAGAAAAGAAGGGGCACACTTTCTGGGGTTGGACAAGCATGTGGGGAGTGAGGGACTGTAGACTAGTTGCAGCGGCCGACACCTTAGACTCATAAAATTCGTTGTTTGTTAGACCATAGATTGGAATTAGGAATCTTTTTTATCTGGTGGAGTTCGAGCCCTAGCTCAAGGGTTACATGTTGGTGAAATATTATGAAAAAAAATGTCTATGGTTTGGAGGAACATCTGAGTCACGTGTGTAGTTGGTGACCTTCATAAAAGATAAGTGTTCTTATGTTCTTGTATGTTTACTGCGTGCTTATTCATTTGCATTTGTTATGATCGATTACTTGCATAGAGTTGCATATGAATAATGGTTGTTATTATGTTAATGGTGTCTACTTTGTAAGTGTGATGTGAGTATTTAGCATAGTATTGGTATATGTTGAGTATGCCATTTGATAAGTAAATTCTTTTAAGTTAAACATAGTAAATGGTCAAGATCTTCCTCAGGAAGGCTAGAGGTACCATGCGCGTGGAAAGTGGATCGTGTGCACAAGCCACTGGTTTCGTTGTATGCGTTGGAACATAGTTTGCGCACTAGGGACAGCCAGACCTGCAAGAGGAATCAAAATAATTATGTATGTTGTGGTATTCATATGCTCTGTATGGTTATGCGTGTAGTAGTGCTCGTATGTTGGAGTAGTCTTACATTTTGTAACGTCGGTGTGCCCTGTGTGCATGATTGTACAATGATATTTCAAGTTATTTCCGTTGTTATAATATGTATAAATAGGAGGAACTGTAGTGTGGCACAAACCAATTTGGGTTGTGAGCACTTCTTCAAGTGATTCCACGCAAACTGAATTTTATTTGTGCGCTAATTTTCTTGAGGTAATGTAGCTCATAAGTAAGTCAGCAATGTTACTTGAGGTATCAGAGTTGAAGTTGGGAGAGTTTGTGTGATGTGTCCCAGTTGAGGAGGATGGGGAAGTTACACATAATTATCTTTGTATTAAAATATTTTATTAAAAAAACATTTAACATAATTTTTTTTATTAATATATATATTTTAAATGTCACATATGCAAGAGGAATCAAAACAATTATGTATGTTGTGGTATTCATATGATTTGTATGGTTATGCGCGCAGTGGTGTTCGCATGTTGGAGTAGTCTTACATTTTGTAACGTCGGTGTGCCCTGTGTGCATGAGTGTACAGTTATATTTTAAGTTATTTTCGTTGTTATAATATGTATAAATAGGAGGAATTGTAGTGTGGCACAAACCAATTTGGGTTGTGCACACTTCCTCGAGTGATTCCATGCAATCTGAATGTTATTTGTGCACTAATTTTCTTGAGGTAATGTAGCTCAAAAGTAAGTCAAGGATGTTACTTGAGGTATCGGACTTGAAGTTGGGAGAGTTTTTGTGATGGGTCCCAGTTGAGGAGGATGGGGGCATTACACATAATTATCTTCATATTAAAATATTTTATTAAAAAAACATTTGACATAATTTTTTTTATTAATATATATATTTTAAATGTCAGATATCAAGTCCAAGTTCATCATAATTTATGTTGATTAGAAAAATTACTCTCAACACAATCAACATAGAAAAATTGACTTACAAATAATTCACATATAGATTTGTAAACACATTTGAAATCAACAAAAAGTTGCAAATATGAATTCAAATCCAAAATAACAACTATCCATTGATTTTAAAAAATGACTTTAATTTAAAATTAAAAATGAATTCATTTCAAAATTGATAATAAAACTATAACTATAACATCAAAATTTATATTAAAAAAGCCAAATTAATCCAACTATAATATAATATATCCATTCAACATGATATAATAAAACTACAATTAAGCTTTGAAATTAGATACAAAGACAAGGCAAATGAAAGGCACAAATTTTCTCATATTTTTTTTGTTGAAACATATAATCTCTCATGTTGGACGAGTATCCATAGATTAGTTAGTTGGGTGATTAGTTAGTTGGGTGATTAGTTGTTAAATATCTAATTTAGAAAACCTAATGATTAATGAGAAGGGAAAGCCATGCCCCATAAGTTTTCCAGTTCGTCTCTTCATATTTGTCTATGATTATCAAATTAACATGGTAGAGTTGGTTCATAAGAGTTCTTTCCTTCATATTTGTCTCTGATTATCAAATTAACATGGTAGAGTTAGTTCATAAGACATTTCATGGAGTGGAGAGTAGATATATTATGGAAGAAACAGATCCCGAGGAGCCTAGATCTATAGAAAAAGTGGTAGAGCCAATGCTACTTTTCAGTAAGTCAAGGGTTTCAAAAGAACAAACCCTAGACATTTCCATAAGGAGATGAATTGGAGATTTTGTTTTTAATTTGGGAAAATATTATATTTTATTTGGTCTATTGTTAAATAGTGCTCAAAAAATTTATTTAGGGTATTTTCCTTAAATATCAAAGTTGGTTTGTTTGTCCACAAAGTTTTTTTATATTTATGTGATCAAATTTTGTTATATTAAAAGCATAAAGTTAGGGTATGGATGAAAGTTAAATGATATAAACAAAAGGAGGTGATTATGGAGACAAAGGAAAAAAATAGAAGAATAAGGAAATAATCATTAAGTATTTTCTT
>JASDQU011377842.1:3979-15601 GCA_032191745.1 Picea mariana | reverse complement strand
TTTGTCCACAAAGTTTTTTTATATTTATGTGATCAAATTTTGTTATATTAAAAGCATAAAGTTAGGGTATGGATGAAAGTTAAATGATATAAACAAAAGGAGGTGATTATGGAGACAAAGGAAAAAAATAGAAGAATAAGGAAATAATCATTAAGTATTTTCTTTAATTGATTTTTAATGACTTTCAAAAGTAATCTAGGGAAAACACAGGGACCCGAGTTCTCGTCTCCCAGGATGAAAACCTTCCTTCAAGTCTAGGAATTTCGGGAACCACTGGGGAATGGATTCTTAGAGCCTAATCAAGAAACTTTGTAGGCCATGAATAATGGTTAAATAAATCAACTTACAGAATTGAGGAAAAAGGAGAATACGGCCAAGTTTTTTATCCACGATCCAAAGTTTATTGGTTGACATGATTTTTCCCAAGATAACAAGAGCATCTAGTGCAAAGCAATTCTAGGGTATCCTGGAATTAGCATATCAAGGTAATGACAAAGTGAAGACTTTGAAGCTTCAAACATGAAGGAGAGAGTTTGAAACCTTGAAGATGGAAACAGAGAACATTGGTCAGTTCATGACCAGAGTGATGGGAGTTGTGAATCAAATCAAGATTCATGCAGAGAAGACTGAAGATCTGAAAAATGTTGAAAATGTTCTCAGAAGCTTACCTAAGAAATTTGAAATGGTTTCCACTTCCATAGAAGAGTCCAAAGATCTATCTAAATTGACAATCGAAGAAATGTTGGGTTCTCTTTTTTCCCATGAATAAAGAATCAACCTAAAACAGGGATCCTTGGAAAATTCCTTCACAACTCTGGCATTCATTGGCAGAGGTAGAGGCAGAGAAAACAGAGTGAGAGGTCAAATACGCGGATGAATTCATCAAGCATAAGGAAAAACAACACCAGAACAATTAGAATAATAAAATCATCCTAAGTACTCTCAGAATCAGAGGGGTGAGGCAGAAGATGGAAAGACAAATCCAGAGTCCAATGTTACTACTATGGAAAATATGGTCACTATGAAAGTGAATGTAGAAAGAAACAGTTAGATATGAACAAGGGCAGAGATAATATCTCCAATGTTGAAGAAAGGAAATATAAGACAATGCTCATTTCATGTGAAATCACTAAAGAATATCACAACAAGGATCTTTGGTTGTTGGGCAATGTTTGCAACAATCACATGACAAGTAACAAAAAGTTGTTTTCTAGCATTGACAGTTTATTCAATATGAAATTACTTTACGAGATGATTATCCTGTCAAGGCTTACCCAAAGGTATTGTGTCTTTCTTAGCCAAGAAAAATGAGAAGAAAGACATTATTGATGTCTTCTATGTACCCAATATTATACATAATATAATAAGTATAGGATAGTTGGGTCAAAATGGTTATGATGTTAGATTCAAGGACTTCACATGCACTATCTTAGATAAGCCACTTAATAGAAAACTTGTTGCAAAGGTTCAAATGACCAAGAATAGAATGTTCCCATTGAATCTGAGAAGTGTAAACATGTCACAGTCATATGCATAAATTGTCTCAAACATAGATGACACTTCGTTGTGGCATCTTAGGTATGGTCACCTACCTTTTAGGAGTCGTAGTCTCTTGCAAAAACAATCAATGGTTAAGGGACTACCTATATTGAATGATCAAACCAGCCCTTGTGAAAGTTACATTCTTGGAAAACATCAAAGAGACACTTTTTCAAYAGCTTCCTATAGAGCCAAAGAGCATCTAGAGCTAGTTCACACAGATCTATGTCGACCCATGAAAACTCAGTCCATTGGTGGAAGCTTTTATTTTCTAACATTTATTGGTGATTTTAGCAAGAAAGTTTGGGTACATATATCCTCAAAAACAAATTTGACACATTCACAATGTTCAAAGAATTTAAAGTTGTAGTAGAAAAACAAGTGGAAAATATGTCAAATTACTCATGTTAGATGGAGGAGGAGAGTATGACTCAAAGAAGTTTGCAAATATTTGTAGAAAACATGGAATTAAAAGGCAGTTCACTACCAGATATACTCTACAGCAAAATGGAGTGGCTGGAAGAAAGAATCAGACCATCATGAACATGGAAAGAAKCATGATTAAAGTTAAAAATTCATCTAATGATCTTTTGGGTTGACGTTGTTGCTTGTTCAATCTACATACTGAWTATATCTCCAACAAAAAGTGTGAAAGATAATGTTCCTCAAGAAGCATGAAGTGGCACGAAGTCAAGTGTGTCTCACCTCAGAATTTTTGGTTGTATAGCCTATGCACATGTCCTAGAAGAGTTAAGAARGAAACTTGATAGCAGGAGTGAAAAGTGGATTTTCATTGGGTACCAYGAAAAGTCTGAATCTTATACAATGTATAATCCAATCACCAAGAAATTTGTGGTGAGAAGAGATGAAAAATTCTTGGAGGAMAAATCTTGGAATGACCCCACTGACCAAGAAAATGAAACAATGGACAACTAAAATCCATTACTCCAAATATATGAACAAGTGGAAAGCTTAGGACAACAAGTACCTCCACCAAGATTTCCAAGGTTACAAATGCAAAGACAAGAAGAACATACTGAAAATACTTCTTCTTCTTGCAATGAGTCAATAGATTCTGTGAGAAATTAGAAAAAAAGGAGCTTGAGGGAAATCTATGAGCAATTGGATGACATGGATCAACATTCTCACTTTGCCTTATTATCCTATCAAATTACTTATTTTGAAGAGGCAGTGAAAGAAGAACATTGGGTACATGCCATGAATGAAGAGATTGAGGCTATTGAAAGGAATGAGACATGGGATCTTGCCGATCTCGCAATAGATAAAACCAACATTGGTGTTAAGTGAGCTTACAAGACAAAATTGAATGAGAATGGCAAGGTAGATAAACGTATGACAAGACTAGTTTCCAAGGGGTTTGCTCAACAACCCGGTATTGACTATGGTGAGACTTTTTCTCCAGTAGTAAGGTTGGATACTATTAGAATTGTGATACCACTGCAGCCAAGATCAAATGGCCTATTTACCAGATGGATGTTAAGTCACCCTTTTTGAAAACCAATTTATAAGAAGAGGTGTATGTAAATCATCCACCAGGATTTGAAGTAAAAGGCCAAGAGTACATAGTGTACAAGCTAAAGAAATCCTCGTATGGCTTGAAACAAGCTCCAAGAGCTTGGTACAATCGAATTGACTCTTATTTTCTCATCAATGGGTTCAGTAGGAGCAGTGATGAGCCCACTCTTAATACTAAATCATATTAGTAAGGAAAAATTCTTATAGTTTGTCTTTATGTTGATGCTATGATATATATTGGTAATATGATATTAGATGGTTTCAAAGATACCATGAAAAGAGAGTTTGAGATGGAAGAGCTTGGTCTCATGAAGTACTTTTTGGGAATTGAAGTTAAGAAATCYGCTCAAGACATTTTCATATGTCAACAAAAGTATGCTACAGAYATATTAAAGAGGTTCAAAATGRAAAAATGAAAACCARTRGAAACACCTATTGCAACARGATCTCATATGCCTTACTACAACTAGACCTAATGTTATGTATGTAGTTAGTTTTATTTCCAAATTTATGGAGTCTCCCAAGGACTCTCTTTGGAAATTTGGAAAAAGAGTTTTAAGGTATATTGAGGGTGCAACTGATTATGGATTGTGRTACACAACTTCTGAAGACAACATACTTGCAAGATACACATACAATAACTTTTTKGGTAGAATTGATGATAGGAAAAACACCTCAGGATATGTTTTTCATTTAGGCACAAATTTGATCTCATGGGCTTCTAAGAAGAAACCCAYTGTCTAAATATCTTCTGCAGAAGCAAAATATGTAGCAGCTACTACAACATCATGCCATGCAAAGTGGCTAAGWAAACTCTTGAAATATMTTGCATATGTGGAGAAGGAGCCAATTTCTATTCTCTATGACAGTTGTTCATCAATTACTTTGTCCAAAAACCATGTGTTTCACGAAAAAAAAACACATTGACACTCGCTRTCACTTCATTAGTGAGCTTGTCAGCAATGGTGACATTTGTCTTCAATTTTGTGGATCTAAAGATCARTGAGCAAATATCTTCACCAAACCATTGGGAAGAATTGTTTTTGAGTTTTAGAGACAATACTTGGGCATTGTCAATGCGGAAGAATGTAACAATTGAGATTAAGGGGAGTATTAAATCRTATAATCTCTCTTGTTSACYGAATATGCATAGATTAGTTAGTTGGGTGATTAGTTGATTTGGTCTTTTCTATTTATGGAAAGTTGTTAGCCAACTATTAGTTTTGACTATATCAAACCTCTAGGTTTGTTAAATCTCTATTGTATAAAACTTATTTAATAATGAAAATGACAAGCCATGCCCCATAAGTTTTCCAGTGATTTTCCTCATATTTGTCTCTCCATATCAAATTAACAGTTTTATGGTTAATGGTTCGTATCTAACACATTTAAACACATGTGTTTACATACTTGTCCCACTCTACCACACTAAGGTTGATATAACTTGTCCCATTCTACTACATTGAGATTGATGTAACTTGTCCCATTCTACCACGTTGAGGTTGGACTGTCTTGACTCTTGAGTCATGATCTTAAATCATTTTGTTAATTTATTGGAATGTGGTTTATCACGCGGTAGTGTTTTTTCCATCAATGGTGTCACTCCTCATGTCAATACTACTTATCAATTGTTTTGTGGTTGAATCATGGAAGTTGGGAGAAATGGAAGAGATTGGGGTTGAAGTAGTTTTGGATGAGGCCAATGATGACAAACATAAATGGTAGCCTATTTTGTGGTGATTGATAAATCAATCAATTCATTCTTTACACAACACAAATGCATGCTAAGTTGATTTTTAATTCAAATTAGTTGATTTGCAATTAATTTGTTATTTGCATGATCTGCATTCATATCTTAAACCAAAAAATACACTTTATAGAAATAATTGTGTCGTATGGTGGAGATTCACATTGCAAATGATTGACAAACGCAAAATGTTAGTGATCAAAAGTAGGGAATCTGTCGAAATATATGTTAGCAATGACCTACGTCATCTAGCTAGCGAAATCATAGATCGTGCAGTCTAATTTGTAGTTATTTTCATAAAAGAAAAACTGTATTGGACGACCAACTTGTGAGGATAAACTTGACTCGATAATAGAGTAAAATCTATTTTAGGTAAGCAAGTAGTTTATGGGCCCATGGTATTGGCGACCCATGTTTTTGGTAGCCCATAGTATTATGCTGGTGGATTACATGTAATGAATCCTTTAACAGGCTTAAGATACTTCATTATAGTGTGTGTGTATTATGAGAGAGGATGGTAAAAAGAGGAAAATAGACTATCAAAAATAGTGAAAAGGAAGTTACCGCATATATGCTCTAGGTTGTATCCCTTTGCTTTGCTCGAAGGAATAAAATAAGGATGGGAAATTTCTCCATGGACGTAGCCCATATTGGGTGAACCATGTATATGTTTTGTGTGTATTGTATTCTTCTGTATTTTATTTCTGCATTCCTTTAATTTTAATTGCTCCATGATTTATTTTCCAACAACTAGTATCATAGCCAAAGGTTTATTTGGCTGATAAAATCGCGGGAAAGGAAGGTTCCTAGTTTGAGTGGGAGAAATGGTGGAACAAGGAAAGTTTATGGTCGAGATATTTAATGGCAAAAGCTACTAGTTATGAAAGATGCAAATGGAGGATTATGTATATCAAAAAAATATTTTCTTACCATTGGGAAGAATAAAAAAGAAGTCGTCGACAATGAAGGATGAGGAATGGAATATTCTTGATATAAAGGCACTAGGAACAATATGACTATTCCTAACAACGTTGTTGGATTTCAACATTTCAAAAGGAAATACAACGAAATATCTGATGAAGGCATTGGCTAAATTGTATGAAAAACTCTCAGCCTCCAACAAGGTATTTGTTATGAAGCATTTATNTCCATCAATGGTGTCACTCCTCATGTCAATACTACTTATCAATTGTTTTGTGGTTGAATCATGGAAGTTGGGAGAAATGGAAGAGATTGGGGTCGAAGTAGTTTTGGATGAGGCCAATGATGACAAACATAAATGGTAGCCTATTTTGTGGTGATTGATAAATCAATCAATTCATTCTTTACACAACACAAATGCATGCTAAGTTGATTTTTAATTCAAATTAGTTGATTTGCAATTAATTCGTTATTTGCATGATCTGCATTCATATCTTAAACCAAAAAATACACTTTATAGAAATAATTGTGTCGTATGGTGGAGATTCACATTGCAAATGATTGACAAACGCAAAATGTTAGTGATCAAAAGTAGGGAATCTGTTGAAATATATGTTAGCAATGACCTACGTCATCTAGCTAGCGAAATCATAGCTCGTGCAGTCTAATTTGTAGTTATTTTCATAAAAGAAAAATTGTATTGGACGACCAACTTGTGAGGATAAACTTGACTCGATAAAAGAGTAAAATCTATTTTAGGTAAGCAAGTAGTTTATGGGCCCATGGTATTGGCGACCCATGCTTTTAGTAGCCCATAGTATTATGCTGGTGGATTACATATAATGAATCCTTTAACAGGCTTAAGATACTTCATTATAGTGTGTGTGTATTATGAGAGAGGATGGTAAAAAGAGGAAAATAGACTATCAAAAATAGTGAAAAGGAAGTTACCGCATATATGCTCTAGGTTGTATCCCTTTGCTTTGCTCGAAGGAATAAAATAAGGACGGGAAATTTCTCCATGGACGTAGCCCATATTGGGTGAACCATGTATATGTTTTGTGTGTATTGTATTCTTCTGTATTTTATTTCTACATTCCTTTAATTTTAATTGCTCCATGATTTATTTTCCAACAACTAGTATCATAGCCAAAGGTTTATCTGGCAGATAAAATCGCGGGAAATGAAGGTTCCTAGTTTGAGTGGGAGAAATGGTGGAAGAAGGAAAGTTTATGGTCGAGATATTTAATGGCAAAAGCTACTAGTTATGAAAGATGCAAATGGAGGATTATGTATATCAAAAAAATATTTTCTTACCATTGGGAGGAATAAAAAAGAAGTCGTCGACAATGAAGGATGAGGAATGGAATATTCTTAATATAAAGGCACTAGGAACAATACGACTATTCCTAACAACGTTGTTGGATTTCAACATTTCAAAAGAAAATACAACGAAATATCTGATGAAGTTATTGGCTAAATTGTATGAAAAACTCTCAGCCTCCAACAAGGTATTTGTTATGAAGCATTTATTTAATATGAAAATGTTAGAAGGTGGGTTTGTTGCTAATCATTTAAATGAGTTTAACACGGTCACCATTTAATTAAGTTATGTAGGTGTAAACTTTGATGATGAGATTAGATCTATTTTGATTTTGTACTTCTCATTTCCAGAAAGCCGGAATGTATTGGCCTTGGCTGTGAGTAATCTTATCTCTGGTTCAAATACTTTAAATTTTGATGATGATGTTGTTGGTGTTATCTTTAGTGAGGAAATGTGATGGAAAAGCATAGGTGAGACATTAGGTAACAATTTGACTATGCAGAATAAGGGAAAGTAAAGGGAGAGAGGAAAGAGCCCAGGGAATTTTTGAAAAGTCTAAGAAGGGTAGATCTCAATCTGGAGGGAGACTAGAATGATGACATTGTGGAAAAAAAGAACACAAGAAGAAATATTATTGGTCTCTAAAAGGAAAACATGAATATAGACAACAAGGAATAATCAGAAAGCAAATGTAATAGGTGATGTGTTGCCAGATGTTTTAATCATTTTCATTAGATAATGTTGTTGATTCTTGGGGGGTAGACTCAGAGGCTTTATTTCATGCCACATCCCATAGCAAATATTTTCAAGATTATGTTCAAGGTGATTTTGGACAAGTTTATTTGAGTAATGACAAACCATGTAAAATTGTTGGAAATGGTAAGATATAGAAAAAGTGTGGAATGGAAACTAATGAATGTTGAAAGAGGTGAAGCATGTTCTTGATTTGAGAAGAAATCTAATTTCAGTAGGGTAGTTGGAAAGTGAATACTTTACATTAACCTTTACATACAATTCGTGGAAGGTCATTAAAGGATCACTAAGAGTAGCAAAAGGAGAGAAGGTAGATAAATTGTATTTATGTACTTGTAATGTTGACTCTTATATTGCTTTAGTTTCCACATGAGTGGATATAACATTATGGAATCATAGGCTTGGGGACACGAGTGAGAACGAGATGCATATTCTCCACTCAAGGAATTTGTTGCCCAATTTGAAGTAGGTTGATTTGGATTTCTATAAGTATTGTTTTTATGTAAAACAAAAGAGAGTCAGATTTGATATAGATGGGAAGTAAAAGAAAATTAAAATGTTAGAGCTTATGCATATATATGTATGGGAACAGGCTCAGGTATCATCTCTTGGTGGATCTTTTATTATGTTACTTTTCATGATGATACGATTGGGAAAACTTGGGTTTATTGCATTCGAAAAAAAATTCCATTACAGTTTAGGGCAATCATGGAGCACACAAGGAGTATGAAATTTTATGCAGGATTTCCATTACAGTTTTGGGCAGAGGTTGTGGATATCGTTTTATACTTAATAAATAGAGGACCTTCAAGTTCCTTGGATGGTGGCATTCGAGAGGAGGCATGGATAGGAAAAAGTGTAAACTATTCATTTCTAAATACTTTTGGTTGTGAAGCTTTTGTCCATGTTAATAGAGAAAATAGAACAAAGCTTGAGGCAAAATCCAAGGAGTGTATTTTTATTGGATATGGAGTTAATGATTTTGGTTATTGCATATGGAACTATGAAAATCACAAAATCATTAAGAATAGAGATGTGGTATTCAATGAAAAGGCCATGTACAAAGATTGGTTGATGGAAAAGGAAAACACATAATACACAGTGCTTAATGAAATTACAGAAAATGGACTCCCAGAGGTGCTAGAAAATCAAAATGTTCAAGAACAACAACAACATGAGCCTCAAACTCCTACAAGTGTTGTTAAAAGATCTACTAGGATAAGTAAACCCACTTAACGATACTCTCCTTCAATGTATTATTTATTTTTGATTGATTATGGTGAACCAGACAGATATGAAAAAACAATGTAGGTTGAAACCAAAATGGGAGCAAGGCATGAAAAAGGAGATGGACTCTTTGGTTCATAACTATACTTGGAACTTGGTTCAATTTCCTACATGTAAAAGAGCATTACAGAATAAATGGGTTTATAGGTTGAAGGAAGAAAATGGAGACAAAAAGAGGTACAAGGGGAAACTTGTTGTAAAGGGGTTTGCACAAAATAAAGGTATAGATTTTGATGAAATATTTTCCCCTGTTGTTAAAATGACTTCAATTAGAACTATTTTAAGTCTAGTCACAGTAAAAGATTTGCATCTTGAATAGTTAGATGTAAATACATCTTTTCTCTGTGCGAATTTAGAGGAAGATATTTATATGCAACAACCACAGGGGTGTGAGGTCAAAAGGAAAGATAAATTAATATGCATGTTGAAGAAAAAACTTGTATGGCCTAAAGAGAGCTCCAAGGCAATGGTATTTGAAATTTGACAAGTTTATGACAGAACAAGGCTATAGTAGATGTCACTCTGACCACTTTGTTTATTTTAAATGACTAGATAATGGAAGCTATATTATCTTGTTATTGCAAATTTAACATGCTTGTTGCAGGGTCTAACATGCAAGATATAAATGTGCTCAAAAGAAAATTAGTTAATTCATTTGCGATGAAGGATTTGAGTGCAACAAAGAAAATGTTTGGTATGAGAATAACAAGAAACGAAAAAAACATCAAATTAACATTGTCTTGGAGTGAGTACATAGAGAAGGTGTTGGAAAGGTTTAAAATATAAGATGCAAAACCAGTTAGTACACCTTTGGCTAGCCATTTTGAATTGACTAAGGAGATGTGTCCCAAGACATACGAGGAGATAGACTACATGTCCAATGTTTTGTACTCATTAGTAGTTGACATCTTGATATATGTGATGATGTGCACAAGGCTAGATATTGCACATGCAATAGGCGTTGTGAGTAGGTATATGAACAATCCAAGTAAAGAGTATTGGAAGGAAGTGAAGTGGATTCTCAGGTATTTGAGAGGTCCACTACTCAGGAATTATGTTTTAGAGGTTCAAAAACTATTCTACAAGGATATGTTGATTTAGATGTGGCAAGTGATATAGATAGTAGGAGGAGCACCACAGGGTATGTTTTTACTATAGGTGGAACAATAGTAAATTAGATTTTGAAATTGTAGAAGGTTGTTGCATTTTCAACAACGAAAGAAGAGTGTTGTTGTTAGAGAGGCTAGTAAAGAGATTATTCAATTACAAAGGTTTATGCAAGAATTGGGAAAGAAGCAGGGAAATATTAGGTTGTACGATAACAACCCGAGTGCCTTTCATTCTTGTGAAAAACACATCCTTCCATTCTAAGAAAAAACATATATAGCTCAAGTACCATTTCATATGATCAGTTTTGGAAGATGCACAATTGAAGCTAGAAAAGATACACACTAGCCAGAATCCTACATGCATGTTAATGAAGGTAGTAACCAAGGAGAAACAGAGTTCGCGCTCACTTTTGGTTGACATTCAAGCGGAATGGTGAAAATGAAAAACTTACTAAGTCCAAAGTTGGATCATTGTCCAACATACGCAGTAGCAGTGGAGTTGTTGTATTTAGTCTCCAAGTGGGAGATTGTTGGTTATGGAGCCTCATTATATTCCTAACACAACTTGCATCTCTTCAAAATATCTTAGCATAGGATGGAAAATACTAGTGGCTACCAATGGGCAAGTAAAGATGAGAGTGAAACAAAAAAGGTTTACATGTTTTTTTCAATACAAACCATATCACTAGCACAACCACATTGGTAAAAGTGATTGATATACAATTATTGATGTCATGTTACATCTTTACAAACTAATGACATACGTATATCAACCACGTTTATTAATGTGGTTGTGCTAGTTGTATTAATATCTAAATGTTAAGTGTGTGATTAGTTGGGCTATATGTTCCTTAGCACTCCATATAAGTAACATACATAATGGTAGTATTTATCCCACTTACCTTGAACCCCTAATCTATATCACTAAGTCAAATGTGGGTTGTCTCTCCTTCATGAATGATAGGCAAATAGCATAATAAACTAATGCATGCCCTTTTCTTACCTTCAACGATTTTAGTCATAGTTGGATGCCTTTAATCATAGTTTAAAACCCTAAAATGAACAATTCAATTTCCTTTACAGTAGATAAATGAATGGCATCATAAAACAAAGGGATCCCTCACAAATCCCTAATAGTGGTGGTGAAAATGAATGTGAATAGCCCCTTTTGTGGCTAACAAATAGAATTAGTATTCTAAACCTAGACACGAGATTGTATGAGTACACCACTTTTAAATGAATGGCATCATAAAACAATGGGATCCCTCACAAATCCCTAATCGTGGTCGTGAAAATGAATGTAAATAGCCCCTTTTGTGGCTGACAAATAGCATTAGTATTCTAAACCTGGACACAAGATCAAGATTGAATGAGTAAATCATTTTTTCCTTCCTCTTTTTTCCAAA
>JASDQU011377841.1:7807-24054 GCA_032191745.1 Picea mariana | reverse complement strand
TAATTGTACAAAGTTAAAATCTACATTTTGCATCAGAGATTTTATTGGCTTTAGGGAAACGCCTTTGTGGCTAAGGGTTTGGCTTGGGTATCTGATAAACCTTGTTATAGTGGGAGATCTGTGGTATCGATTCTTTAAGTGAAAATAAATAGCGAGCAATTTGAAAATAGTGATCGAGAAATTTAATGGGAACAGTTTTGAGTTGTGGAAGCTCAAGATGGAATATTTGTTCGTGGACAAAGAGCAATGTATCGTTGTGGATTTAGGTACTGCATCTACATGAACATCAATAGAAGAATGGAAAATTTTGGATTGAAAGGAAAAGAGCACAAACTGGTTGTGTCTCTCATATTCATAATTACTAAATGTGTGAGGGGAAGCTACAACCAAGGCATTATGGGATAAGTTAGGTGCTTTGTATCAGTTAAAGTCCTTGGAAAAAAAAATGTTTATGTGGAAGAATTTGTACAACCTGAGGATGGAAGATGGAGACTCGGTGACAGAGCATTTGAATGCCTTCAATATAGTGGTAAGTCAACTATTATTTGTTGATATTAATATTTCTGATGAAGATAAGTGTATTAGTTTATTGTGCTCTTTACCAAACTTGTGGGATAGTCTTGTTGTGGCCATAGGTAGTAATAAGACTACTTTAAGTTTCGATGATGTGGTATCATCCTTGTTGTCAAGGGAGATGAGGCAAAAGAACATGGAAGGACAAAGAACAGATACATTATTGCAAGAGGACTCTCCCGAGAAAGAAATAGATCTAAGTCCCCAAGTGGGAGATCTAAATCTAAGGGAAGATCCAAATATCCCATAAATTTTGTAAAAGTATGTTGGAGATATGCAAAAGAAGGGCGCTACAAGAAGTATTATATATCCAAAAGTGTTGAGAGAGGGAAGGGATCTAAAGATGCTCTTTCTATAGAAGCAAAAACTTCCACGAAAGAAGGAAGGGATGTGTACTTGGATTCTTCAAGCACACATGCAAATCATGAGGCATGGTTCATTGATTTAGGAGCATATTTCATATGACTCCCTACAAACAGTGGTTCTGAGAATATGAAAGGTATGATAGAGGTGATGTTTTCCTAGGTGATGACTCGACAACCAAAATCATAGGACAAGGAAAATTCAAGTTGAAGCTCATGGATGGAAGGATTAGAACACTCTCTGGTGTTTTTCACATCCCAGGATTGGAAAAGAAATTTGATTTCTATAAGCAAAATGAACGATGAAGAGGCAAAAATAGTGTTTGAGAAAGAAACTTGTAGGATGGTTCGAGGAGCAATGGTGTTGTTGAAGGGAGTTTGGTTTGGAACTTTGTATAAGCTACAAGGAAGAACTATTAGTGATGGGTGCAATAGTTCTATTGTTCCTGAGATTGGAGCTG
This sequence comes from Picea mariana, assembly GCA_032191745.1. Lineage (NCBI taxonomy): Eukaryota > Viridiplantae > Streptophyta > Pinopsida > Pinales > Pinaceae > Picea > Picea mariana. Next base: position 22,658 of record JASDQU011377841.1, on the reverse strand, counting down.
ATGAAGAAAAAACTCCTACAGTCTTTGGAGAAAAGACTATGTTGTGGCATCAAAGATGAGGGAATATCAGAGAGAATGGTTTTGAACTACTACACAGTAAATGTATGGTTGAAGGTATGTTAAAAGACTCTTTGGATTTTGATTTATGTGAACATTGTGTATATGGGAAGTAGAATTGGGTAAGATTCCCCTATGGTGCGATGAGGGTAGAGGGAATTTTACAGTTGGTGCACAATGATGTGTTTAGACCTGTGTCGATTCCATCATTGGGAAAATTGGTGTACTATGTCTCATTTACAGATGACTCCTCATGGAATACTTGGATTTATTTCCTCATGAAGAAATATGAAGTCTCTGACAAATTCAAAGATTTTAAGGCTCTTGTGGAGAATCGGACATATAAGAGAATTAAGATGTTGAGGATGGATAATGGAGGGTAATTTTGTAGAAATGAATTCAAAGAATTCTATTAAAATTGTGGTATAGTGAGGAAGAAGAAAACTCCATTTACACCTCAACGAAATGGAGTTGCAGAAAGGATGAACATGACACTGATGGAAAAATCAAGGTGCATGTTCAGTGGTGTTGAGTTAGGAAAAGAATTTTGGGCAGAGGCAGTGGGTACTACATGTTACCTAGTCAATCGATCACTCGCATCAACATTGGATGACAAGACTCCACATGAGGTATAGATTGGTAAGAAACCTTCTCTCACATATCTCAGGGTATTTGAATTTAAATCCTATGTTCACGTCCCAAAAAAAAACATGAGTAAGCTAGATAAAAATGATGAAAAGTGTATCTTTATTAGGTATAAAGATGGTCTGAAAGGTTATAATATTTGTGACCCAGAAAATAAGAAGGTAGTGTATATCCGAGATGTGGTATTGAGAGAAATCAAAGATATTGTCAAACATGAAGTCCTACCAAGGAAGGAAGAACCAGAGAAAATAGAGTTTGAGTTCAAGGATGATGAATTAGACCCTACAGAAGAACATGAATAAGAAGAACAAGACCCTCATACTCCAGTATTGAGGAAATCGGTTCAGGAAAGAAGGAAACCAGAAAGGTATAGTCCACATTATTTCTGTTCAATTTTTTCTTTGTTTATTACTGAAGATGATCCTAGAACTGTTAGAGAGGTAATAGATTCAGAGGATGGAAAACTCTGGAAAGAGGCCATGGTTCAAGAAATGGCAGCCTTAGACAAGAATGAGGCTTGGGATCTAGTGGAGTTTCTAATTGGAAGAAATGCCATTGGAAACAAATGGGTGTTTAAGAAGAAGTTAAATGCAGAAGGAAAAGTGGAGAAATACAAATATTGGTTAGTAGAAAAAGGTTTTTCCCAGGTAGAGGGAATGGACTTTGGTGAATTTTTTTCTCTTGTTGCCAAGTTAACTTGTATTATATTTATTTTATATGTTGTTGTTGCATTTGATTTTGAAGTAGAACAGATAGATGTGAAAACAACATTCATACATGGGGATCTGGAAGAAGAAATCTACATGAAGCAACCATAAGGATTTGTTGTGAAGGGAAATGAAGAGCTTCTACACTAGCTGAAAAAGTCCTAGTATGCGTTAAAGCAATCACGAAGGATGTGGTATAAAAAAATTGATACTTATATGTTGGGACTTGGATTCACAAGGAACAAAACATATCATTGTGTGTATTTCAAATTAATCATTTATTTGGTCTTGTGTGTGGATGACATGTTGTTGATAGGAAACAAGAAAGAGATTATCTAGGATCTGAAAAAATAGTTGTCCTTGAAATTTGACATGAAGGATCTTGGTGATGCAAATTTCACTTTGGGCATAGATATTAAAAGAGATCGACCAAACATGAAAATCTGTTTAAATCAGAGGATACATGTCGAGACAATATTGCATAGGTTTAATATGCAAGAATGTAAATCGGTCAGGGTTCCTATTCCTGTAGGTGTAAAGTTATCTACATATCAGTGTCTGAAGCCACAAGAAGAGGAAGAGGACATGTCTTGTGTTCCATATGCTAGTGTAGTTGACAGTTTGATATATGCAATGTTTTGTACTAGACTGGACATTGCACATGCAATGGGAGTTTTGAGCAGGTATATGTCAAAACCAGGGAAGTAGCATTGGACATCAGTAAAGAGAATTTTCAGATATTTGTGTGGCACTACTAGTTATGGATTGTGCTACCAAGGAAGACCGTGATTAGACAAAGTGTTGGACATACATATCTTTGTGGATGCAGACTAGGCTAGAGATCTTTATGAAAATTCATCCAAAATGTAACACTATATATATATATATATATATATATATATATAAAGTCAATAATACTATATAAAAAAAATTAAGAAATTGGCAACCTCTAAACACTTCGAGCTGTCAACGGATTATGAATTCACAAGTTAAATATTATATAATGTATTTAAATGTTACAGGGTTACGCATTAGTAAATTAAATGTTAAATGACAGGTTTTATTTTGCGACATAGTTTTTTTCGGCATAGTCTAAATATTTTATGTTTTCATTTTTTTTCGTCTAATATCATTGTAATTGAGAAACATGATTGTTGGAGAAATCACATTTTTATAGAGTTCAAGAACAACTATATGTAATCTCAACCATTGAAATCTACAATTTCAACTATTTTTCTAAATTTCTAACTCAATTTCCAACAAAAACAATAACAAATACCAAAACATAAAATGATTCGACTACATCGGAACCTTTTAGTGTGTGAGACTAACGTGATAACCAACTACATCACCCATATAGAAGTTCCATTAATTTTTAGTCCTCCTATCCATTTCATTTACGTAAAATTGTTTCAAGTACCGTTGGAGGGTACCGTGATAACACTACACTCGATACACAGTCAACATTTGAACTCTCAAATAAGTTCGTTTTAATTCTATGTCTATGTATCTCTATTTACGAGAATAGGGACTTTGTCTTAACTTTTAATTATGACTAAAAAAATACCAATTAAAATAAAATTAACAATTATTTATTTTTCCATTTTATTAGATAATATTGTATAAGTTTTTTTTTTAATATTTCTATGTATTATAGAAACATTGGTTGTTCGGATTTTAAGGACAATTGGTTTTAACAAAAAAACATAATGAATTAATTGGTTTTCTTTAATATTTCATCTTTATGTTCTATAATAATGGAAAGAAGTTTTATTAAATCTTCATAGTTTTGATGACTTAACAAGTTAAGAAGGTCATGTTACAAATATTTTGAGATTGAGATATCATCTCTACATATTTTAGTTCAAGTTTCCCATCCCCGTATCACGGTTTCATTGAACTACCATTATAAACTTTAAGTTACTATAAAAATATATTGGTCCATAGACATCGTAATTTGTGAATAACTTGTCTTTTTACTAATTATGCACAATTAAAAATTCTTAATTAAAGATTGTTCTTGAGCTTCTTTGTGCCTCTTATTCATTATGCACAATGAAGACTCTTCTCTAAGTTCCTTTGTGACTCTTACTTTGCCATAAACAATGTCACCTCCACTCCCTAAACTCCCATGGTGAGGTGTTAGATAAAAGAGATGAGCCGATAAAATAAACTCCTTCGATTTCCTTTATAATCACATTTATGAATGATACCATGTAGATAACATTACAATGTTTGATTTGTTATGGGCTACATATCTAAAAGTTTAATTTATAAATTTATAATGTTTCAAATTGGAATTATTGTAAGATTGATTACCATTTGGGTTACCATTAACTTAATTAAACCTTGTTAAAGGGCCCTTGCATGAAGATGACGGGAAAAAAGTGGCAATGGGTAGATGAGGAAGATGTTCATGTAGAAATGTACCCACATTCTTAAAAGCATGCATGTGTTCATTTTACATTAGCCTTTGACTTGTTCGAACAACCACACAAACTTGCCAACTAGGTCAGAAAGTCATATTTAAAAGAACATGTGGATGTTCTAGGAATGTGTGGGCGTTAATAATGCATGTATGTTCCTAAGTGTATGCCTTCCTCTATATATGAATTAAAAAAAAGTTGGGGCTTGCTCATTATTTCTAAACTACGACTCACACTTTTTAAGAGAAGGAGGTGTGTTCTAGGGTAGTGGAGCAATGCATCTTAGCATGATGTGGATGAGGGAAGATGTCATCGCTGACAATCATTGTTTTTTACAATGGTATAATGTATTCTCCATCATTCCTTTGAATTTGAGGTAGGTTTATATGTCTAATTGTTATGATTACACTACTTAAATTCTACAAATTGAGAAAGGAAATAAATATTGTTTCATTCTTGTTCAATTTCATCCTATAAATCATATCATATTGTAATGAAGCCTATGCATGAATAAAACATGAACCAACCATCACCAACTAAAGAAATTACTAACCCTAACCTTCAACCACCAAGTGGAGATGAAAACAATGACAAATACAATGGCATTGAAACATTGAGAAATATAATTGACTCTCTTAAAAGAAGTAGAGAGTCATCACGCCTTTCTCTCGCCACATTCCATGAGACCATTATATCTTCCTTGATGTACGGTGCTAATATTCGTGGGTCTTCTTTGAAACAAGTAGAGACCACATAACACTTTGGGTCATGCTTTGGTATTTTACTGAGAAAATATTATAATAATATTCAAAGAATTTTGAAGTGGATTATGGATCATAGATATTGACATTATCCAAAAATTGGCGCTTGCGTAGTAATATTTTCCCCTTATTTCTCTTGGGCCCTTCTAAACCTCCACAATCACTTCAACCATTCATATCCCATGTGATTCAATGGCTTCCAGATGATCAAGCTCTAGCACCCCTTGTTAATCACTTCCCATTATGCATCTATGACTCTCCACCACGTGTCCTCCATTTGTCAAATAATTCAACATCTTTGTCAATATATTTCATATGACCATTGTGTCATGTCTTTCCAAATCCATAATTTTGCTTGGCTTGTGCATGGCTTCATCCATGAAAAAAATTACAAGTATTACCTCCATCAAGGGTTGAATGCAACAACCTACACATAGTTATTATTTTAGCATATTGATACCTTCTATAGGTGTAACCTATGCATGATTTGAAAACCCAAAACATAATACAAAACTTGAATCATGCATCTGGGATCTATTAATATCTAGAATAAGCTAAAATATTTCCATAGAAAACCAAATTGGAATTTAAAAATATTTTGATTGGTTTAGGATTGTACTTTGTCAGGAATGTTCATGCATCAATCCCCCTTGGTAATTAAAATGTGACCTTCTAGGTCACATGATGGATGTCAATAATCCAATAGTTGATCCTTGAAAATGACCAAATTCCATCTTTAAATTCCATGTAGTATCCTTGTAACTCTATCGCTTCCATCAAACTAAGTGCTCTTTGTACTTCTCCTTCCTCAATTCTTAACAACTTGTTCTTCCAACACCTCTACAATTTCTTCTCTCCTATGGAATCTAATTTTTTTATTATGCAACTTGCTCTACTTCATTTTCACCTCTTATCCCTTAAGGTATTCATACAAATTTAACAATATGGAATATTGATGGGATATCCAATCCTTCTATCAATTTCAACTTGCATATATTATTATAAATATTTTTCAAGACTATGCATGGCCCTGTCCTTTTTAGTTTTTACTTTTGTATGTTCCTTTCAAAATCCTCTCCTTTCTCAAATGTGATAAAACCAAATCTTCTTCCTTAAACCTATTTTCCCTTCTCTTCTCATCATCCTTTTCCTTAAACTTCTAGTTTCTCTATCACAATTACTACTTTATCTATTCATGCACATCCCTCCTGAACTCTACAAATGTCTTTGTGTATGCACTCTTCAAGTCTACTTTTAAAAAACTTACCAAGTGTGTTACTTTCTTTGTTAATCTCCCATAAACTGCATGGAAAAGTGTATTTCTTAAAGGTCCATATTCACAAATTCAACTTACACAAAGACCATATCCCATATTTTAGGTTTCTCTCCAACCAATCATCCCAACAAGCTAAGAAAAATTTTATGCCCCCAAACCAAATGTTGCATGTGTCCTCGAATGGTTTCAAAAGATAAATTGCAGCTCGCCATAAAACTCTACTTGGGGCTCAGATGGATGAACTATTGGTTGTGTTTGATATAAAAATGGATAGAACCCATGCAACACTTGATCTGAAAATATCACTAAGTTCAATACCACTTTATTATTCCAATATTCCTTTATTTGACAATGCTTATAGCATGAAAGTGATTTATCTTACTTAACCAAAAACTTTAATTGATGATCATAACTTGCATAATCCATATGACATAAGAAAATGCAGAATCAATATGAAAAGCAATAATAAGAATCACATAACACATTAGTTGTTAACGAAGTTCACCCAATGTGGGCTACGTCTCCAGGTTCGATTCCAATTAGGAGACCTCTTTATTAATGCTCAAATGCTTGTGATTTTACAATGACCTTTTCCACCATTACTTAATTGCAATTACAAATGTCAAATTTGGCACCGCCTCTTAAAACTAAATCCAATGACTATAAATACTACATATATTTCTCTTGCAAGTGCCTAATGGCTCTATTGCACCTCACAAATCCCAAATTTGTAGAGTTATGGCTTACAAATGAGTGATACGATTGTCACCATCAACTCCATATCAGAAAATTGATTCTGATGAATACAAATACCCTATATCTCCGAAAAAGACTACAAACTTCACTTCAAAAGGAAATGAGTATATCTTTTAGCACAAAGAATGGGTGTGTGGTACATTGGTGTAGAGCACTAGTTATATAGGGGAGGTCGGGGATCGACCCCCATCGACCCTCCCTTATTCCCAGATAGGTGCATTTTCAACTTAAATATATGTTTTTTGGCTTTTCGTAACAAATGGTGCATTGGGTGCAATCGTTAAAATGGTAGTATAATATATGGCAAGTCGTGGGATCAAATCCTTTCAACCATGCCATATATTATGGTATGGTTGTTTTAATATATAGTATATGCCATATATTCTTGAAATATAGTTCACCCCCCTCCGAGGAATATGGAACTGTCATAACATATATGCATATAACAAGGGTCGAGGGCTAGGCCCTCAACCCTTTTTCCTCCAATTATTCAATAAAAAATACTTAAATAATAATCGTCACATGTATGGTTAAGTCTCAAATGAATGGTGGAATGGTAAGGTTTGTTGGTTGTGGTGTGGGAGACCTAAGTTTGATCCTTTGAGGCTCCAACAAAATTTTAAACAACCTTATCTATAAATAGCCAATGGTAGGTTTCCACGTGGAAACCTCTCATTGGCTTATCATTGCCACATGTCCATACATGATTGGTCCACCTGTGCCATATAGAGCCATGTCACCTGCCACTTGTCAATCCCTAGAGATGTCATTTGTCAACATCTGGAGCTGCCACTTGCCAACATCTGGAGCTACCACTTGCCAACATATAGAGCTGCCACTTTTAAACTCATCAGCCCGCCACATGTCTCTCTCTGAGATTTCCACGTGTCTCTTCAAGGTTGACTTTTGCCATGGTTGACCTGAACTTTGATCGGCCATAACTTTTGCATACGGACTTTGTTTGAGATGATTTTTACATCATTGGAAATATTGCAATGAGATATACACGATGTCATTATTTTCAAGAGCATTTGAGACAATCAAATTTTGAGCATTTTTTTATCCCTTCTGGACCTCTATGAGCATTCTAGATCCTCTTGGACCTCTGTGAGCATTCCTAGATCCTCATGTATCAATGTTGGACTCATAAAACCATATTACAACTAGGGGCACCCCTCCCCTACAATTTTGTTGCCTAAACAAAGCTTTATTCGATGATCAAGAGGATTTGGAATTTGATGTCTTGACCTAGAGGATACAAAGGGTGGATCTTGTGGTGGGAAGATGCCATTTGGTGTGTAACTACTTTCCTCCATGGCTATGGTAAATAGATAGTGATCATTATAAAAAGGAATAATAAGGTTGCCACTAAGGAGCTAGAACAAGTTTCAAGGATTATGCAATTTAATCCCTTCAACGAGAAATTGTAGGCCAAATAACTAAAGATAAACATTTTCTCAAAATTGAGAAAACTTATAGATTAAAAGGAGTTAAAATTTGGCACTATCTCCATTGGTTGAAGAAAAGTGACATGCCAACCAGGGCCTAATTCAAATCCTTATCCTTTAAATAAGTAACTGATTGAATCAAATCATAAATCAAGTGTCCTTCAAAATAGTGGAAGGAATAATGAGAAATCAAGTGTCCAAGATAATACTAAGTATAATGAGCCTACAACACAAGAGAAAAACACAAGAAGGTTGAAATAGAATTAAGGGAGACAATAAAAGAACAATAAAATATATGTGTCGTAGATAGAAGTGCACGTGCATAAGCATGGGCATAATAAAATGGTGAGCACACAATTTAGGCATAGAGATGAAAAGTATATACTAGTTAGAGGACAAGAAAACAAAGGGTGGCAATCAATGTTAGCAAGAGTACGATGAGAAGCATGCATGGCGAGCATGAAAAGTGCTCATACCAACACAAGATAACATTGGAGGATGTTGAAACATTGCAACTTGAGAAAGTTGAACAATCAAGCATAGACATGGAGGGATTCTTGAGGGGTCATCCCCCACACTAGCATATGCATAGATTGGATTGGATATAGAGGAGGAGTAGGATGGAGGAGAGAGAAGTGGTAGTGATGTTGATTTTGATGATTATGACATTGAAGACTACTCATCAGTTATAATATTCTTCCATCTTTTGTTCCAGTATCTACCCTATTTTGTATTTTCCATTGGCATTCCCACCTATAGTATCAGTGACTCAATATATATGTAATACATTTTGATTCTGATGACTTAATGAGAAAACTGCAACTTATGGTTATAATTTCTTGTGTGTTTTTCATTTGATCATCATTCATGTAGTACTAGTAAGTAGTACTTGGTTGTATGATTGAATTTGTATCATGTAAATGTTCTAGTTTCTAACAAAATTTGAATCTTTAAGTCTATATTTAATTTGTGTGTGTGTGTGTGTGTGTGTGTATAGGTTGTGCCATGTTTTCGAGGTCACCGTGTCTCCTATTAGATACTTGTATTTATGTGTCATGTGTCCTCGTGTCAGATGAATTAGCTGATGTTTAATGTTACACATACAAGATGGAAATTGCATCAAGATACAAAATTATTTTTAGCGTAAATAGTTTAACATCTATCAACTAATGTCTTGTGTCCAAGTAGAGTAACCCAATGGACAATTGATTAATGTGATGATATTAATTAGATGAGATGATACTTATTGTGTTTGCACTTTTAATATGTATAGGGGTAAATCATCATCGTCATAATCATTTATTAACATCAAATAAAGAAGCATTTCAATTCATAGAACATGTGCCATGAAATGTGTGTATGTGTGTGTGTGTATTCAAAATCGACTCAACTATACATTTTTTACAAAATGGAAACAAGTTGCCAAACATGGAAGAATAGCATATGCTTCTCTAGATACAAATGGTACTACGTTCCCAAACATGGAAGAATGACATATGGTTCCCTAGATACAAAATGACATCCATTGACCACTGTCACCCTCGCTACTATCAGGTGCATCCTAAAAGTTGATCTTTCTGCTCTTACTCAAAGCAAGATCTTGAGTCATTTTGAAGCTAGGTGTGGTTTGTTTTTATGGAGACTGGACAAAGAAACAACATTCTTATAAGTTTATTTCCATAATTAATTAACATAATTACAAAATTATAATTTATAATTCAATCTAATAAAACTCATCGCAGATGATACCATTAGTAACGAGGATATTTCCCTCCTCTGTGAACCTAATCTCTCATTTATGCCACCCTGTAGAAATTAGAAGAATCAACGCATGAAATTTAAACAAAAATACCTAAAATAAATTCCATTCATGATACATAAAAAAAATCATCAACGAATGACCTAACCATGAATAACTCAAGAAACGATAGAGTTGCTAGCAGGTGGAGCACTGGGTTGTACAAGTTTCTCCAAGGAAATATGTATTGTCGCATCGACTATGGTATCCGCATAGGATGATGGATGGGGGAAGGCATGAGAGTGAAGTGGTGTAGCCACAATGGATGAAATGTAATGCAGGAGCATCGCTCCAACCCAGCATTGTGCCAGCTAGACATCACATCAAGTGTGCATTCAAGGGAGGGAGAGGCGCCATCCCTCTCATCTTCAAAATTCAAAATGTAATTAAATGTTTGTAAGGCTGGAAGAGCCACACCGATCTCTTTGAGCGGGCTGAAGATAGAGTCGACTTAATGGTTGACAGGTTGATAAGATCTAGATCTGTTTCGGACTAGACAGCCATTGAATATAATTCATTGTAAATAAATGAGAGTAGGTAGCTTGGAGGGAAGAGCTCGAGGAGCCCCCTTTTGTAAAAATATCTTTATATCTAGATTCATTAAGGGAGGAAAAAGAAATATTGGAGAGAAGAGAGGAGAGTCGAGACTGTGTTGCAGTCCAAGATTTTGTACACATTGTAATTTGGCATTCATATTAATGCAAAGAGAAGTTTTCCTGCATAAGAATCTTTATGTGTTTATGCATTTATGAATGAATGTATTTTATCCTTTTATGTGCATATGTTGTAGATGTATGTTAGACGCCATCTGCAGGGGTAGATATATTTTCTCATCTATTCAAGATTTTTCGTTGATTTTTAGTCTAGGTTATTTGTGGCTTCATGCAAGGGGCTACATGACAGAGTACTAAGGACTCTGTAAGCCAGTGCAAAGAGTGCACATCTAAGTTCTATGGAATTCAGGAAAATATGTGCTAGGAGGGCACACCAGAGGAATCATAGACTCAAGGGATAAGCCTCAAGGTTGTTGAACACCTTGGAGGTAATATTGTTTAAAGGAAGGAACAAGGGAGAGAGACAAAATTACCGTGGATTCTGTGAAGCTCTACCAGGAGGGAATTGAGCGAGTGCAATGGGTGCACGAGAAGAACTCTATTTCAAGTTCAGAGACAAGGGAAGTGTCAGGGAGAAGACACTTACATGATTACTGAATACTCTGTAGAATCAACAAGGCATGCTTGAGTAGAAGTTACTAGGAGGGAAATTACATCCTTTCAAGGAGAGAAAGGGACAGAGTTGTCGAATATTATGGAGGAAGACCTGTGCAAGGAGTGCACCAGGCCAACACTTAGATGATGTGTTGAAAGACACAGCAGGGATGAGTCCCTTAGAAACTGAGACAGCTGAAATATCAGAAGAGATAACACAAGCAGTGTGTAATACTGGACTTATTTCAAGTCCAAAAGTTCAGGAGGAATAGCATGAAGCCGCACGCAGAGTGCAAGTGTGTGCAGGCTTGAGGTCAAGCTCCATTGACAAAGATGAGGAGATAAAGTGCAATGAGACATGAAGTCACCAGGTTTTGCATAAGGATCGAAGGTCGAGACCTTCGAAAATTTGAAATATTCCAAGTCAGGGAAGAAATCCAAAGCTCAGGAGATAAAGCGCAACGAGACCCAAAGTCACCATGGTTCGCAGAAGGATCGAAGGCCGAGACCTTCGAAAATTTGAAATCTTCCAAGTCAGGGAAGAAATCCAAAGCTCAGGAGGAGGAGCTTCTATAGTCGTAGGATCAGTTGCAGGAGAGGAGATATGAATTGTCTGATCTACGTCCAGACTATTAGCAGAGCGTCGAAGGAGATCAGATCCAGACTATGGGATCTACACACATGGATCAACAACTGTTGATATAGAGGTAAGTTGCACACACCTTAGCCATTTGAAGGTAGCTAGGGAAGCGAACTTTACAAAGTTGCAAAGTCTCAAAATCATTCATGTCATTCATCGTCAGGAAGGACGCGTGGCAGAAATCCACACATTTCAGGAAAAAGCACTCCGGGAGGAACGAGTGCACAGGAGTTGAAACTCTTGAAGCCCGAAGCACCGAAGGAAATATGGACCGTCGGACCCAGAGAAGGATGTGTGGTGTGAGATCGTGAACTCTGGGAGAATCGCGAAGGAGGAGGTTGAGATATGAGATCGTTGAAGCCTGAACAACCGAAGCGAATGACAGTCGTAGATCTGAAAGAGGACGCATGGAAGAAGATATGAGGTGTTCATGGAATTAGACATCAGGAGATTTGCAAGGAGAAGAGAAGAAAACTTGCGAGAGGCGAACTCACGAAATCATCCTGGACCATTAGATCCAGGGTGACAGATGATGAAGATCCATACACGTTGGAGGATCGGAGGTTCAAGGAGTTGGGAGCCGAAACAATCTGAGTCATCCAACGAGAGGGACACATGGAGAGAGTTCAACATTTCCCTGACTCACACAGGAAAGAAGTCAAAGGCAAGAGGTTAAGAACTCGCGAGGCCCGAAATCACGATTACATCTAAGCCATCATATCGAAGAAGGAGCATGGACCGTTGATCTGCCACAGAGTAGATTTCGACATTTCGAGGATTGGGAGAACATATATGAAAGGTATTTTGACCTCACGATACGTGAAACCCCGACAAGATCTGAGCCGTCATATCATGGGGAGAATTAGAAACGTCGAATTGGGAGCTCCGAAATATCGTCATTTTGGGAGTCGGGAGAATGGAGGTAAATCACATCGGGAATTCCCGATACGGGAAATCCCGACACACTTGAGAGTTGGGCCCCAGGTCATGGTGAATGGTCACATGGATGGAGGCCAAGGGAATAGATAAGCAACATTAAGCTCTTTTCGGAGTTTGGGATTCGGGGAGTTAGGGTTGGCTCACTCCCAAAGTCCCAACACGCGAAATCGCGATGGGCCTTTTGTGTAGGCAAGTGGCCACAGCCCGTGGTCATGTGGAGGTGAGGCTCATGCTTGGTGCTTGTTCGCACAGGGCGAGTTGCATAAAAGGACCTCGCCCTGCACGAACAAGCACCAAGCGCGAAATATTGAAGCAAGAAAGATTCAGAAACTGCCTGGTGAGCAATGAAGAAAGCTCAAATTGTCAGGTGGGAAAGGGAGAAGAGATGAACTCAGAGGCGAGTTCGAATCAACAAGGAGAGATGATGGAGGAGGGTCAGAGATGTGTTGTGATCATTAGATGAATTGAGGTATTCCTGCCACATAGATCAGTTGAGGCCAGAACCTGTGTTGCAGATGCAACAACAAAAGAACAACCAACCAAGACTGCCAAAGAGGAGGAGAAGGAGCAGATACTGATGTCTGCCCCAGCAGAAGAAGAGAATACAGTTAATAAGCTCACTCCATGGGATAAGGAGTTGGATATTATGGAGGATTGGTTGAACCATTCAGAACCAGAAGATGGCTGCCAACAAACAGTCATGCAAATCATAGGGGAGGAGCATTCAGTGGAAGTTCTCATAGTTTTCAACCAAGAAGATGAAAAGATGATTCCTACAACACTAAATCCTACAGCAAAGGATGAAATAGAATTCCAGTCTGAAGGGCAGCTGGAGGAACCTGGAATTGAACCAACACAAGAAGAACTGGCAGAAACTAATCTGTCAGGAGATGAAGAAGTTGAGAAACAGCTCAGTGATGAGATTGCAGATTTGGAGTCTGCAGCAGGGTGGCAAGCCAAGGCCATAAGAGGAAAATAAAACCATAATGGGGACCAATATGATCCAACCATTGATAAAGAGGAGTTGCAACAGAACAAGCAACATAAAGAGATTCAACCAATAGAGTAGTTGGACAGAGACATAGAAGAGATAAGAAGGTTGGTGTTGAGGTCAACAGAAGAAATTGCCAGTGAGGAAAAGTTGAGCAGATGGAAGCATGCCATAGAAGCAGGGAAGAAGCAGTAGCAGCAACAAAGCAATGGAGAAAATGGAAATCTCCAAAGAACAGTTTGGGATATAGGTGGATTTCAATAGAGCTGGGAAGGTCATGCGTAGGAGCTCATGAATTTTTCGCAGCAGTGGATTATGATGCAGGAGCATCGCTCCAACCCAACAACGTGCCAACTAGACAACACATCAAGCACGCAATCAAGGGAGGGAGAGGCTCCAGCCCTCTCATTTTCAAAATTCAAAATGTAATTAAATGTTTGTAAGGTTGGAAGAGCCACGCCGATGCCTTTGAGCAGGCTAAAGATAGATTCTCCTTAATGGTTGACAAGCTGATCATATCTAGATCCATTTTGGACCAGACAACCATTGAATGTAATTCATTGTAAATAAATGAGAGTAGGTAGCTTGGAGGGAAGAGATCGAGGAGCCACCTTTTGTAAAAAGATCTTTGTATCTAGATTCATTAAGGGAGGAAGAAGCAAGATTAGAGAGAAGAGAGGAGAGTCGAGACTCTGTTGCAGTCCGAGCTTTTGTACACATTGTAATTTGGCATTCATATTAATGCAAAGAGAAGTTTTCCTGCATAAGAATATTTATGTGTTTATGCATTTATGAATGAATGTCTTTTATGATTTTATGTGCATATGTTGTATATGTATGTTAGATTTCATCTGCAGGGGTAGATATATTTTCTCATCTATTCAGGAGTTTTCTTTGATTTTCAGTCTGGGTTATTTGTGGCTTCATGCAAGGGGTTTCATGACAGAGTACAGAGGACTTTGTAAGCCAGTGCAAAGAGTGCACATCTAAGTTCTGTGGAATTGAGGAAAATATGTGTTAGGAGGGTGCACCGGAGGAATCATAGACTCAAGGGAGAAGCCTCAAGGTTTTTGAACACCTTGGAGGTAAAATTGTGCAAAGGAAGGCATAGGGGGGAGAGACAAAATTACTAAGGAGTCTGTGAAGCTCTACGAGGAGGGCATTGAGTGAGTGCAAGGGGTGCATGAGAAGAACTCTAT
>JASDQU011377839.1:9933-21207 GCA_032191745.1 Picea mariana | reverse complement strand
CAACATGTATCCTTATATGTTTACTCAAATTTCAAGTGTAGGCATTCATTGGATGAAGAATTAAATATTTCATCCAACAAGTGCCTACACTTGAAATTTGAGTAAACCTATAAGGATATAGGTCAAAAATATGATTTAAAAAAGTAGTTTTCTTACTTTCCCTCCAAAAATATTTACCCTTATGGGTGACATCACCATCTTGAATCATATTAGTTCTTTTAAAGTTGATTTTAACAGTACATTTTTTTTTTAAGACATATGTTTTACCTCTAAATTCTTTTAATGATCAAGAATATTATTCTCATCATGTGAKTCCTAGGTAAGGGTGTTGAGGATAAAACTAATCCTATAGATAGGGTGAACTATTAACAAATTAGATTCAAAGAAAAGTACAATTCGATCTCTAAAATGGCCTATAATGATATTCCCATAACTACTAGTTAGTTATGGGAAGGGGGCTACCAAATCCTAATGGTCAATTGGAGATGAGTCTTGCAAGTTGGCCTTGCTCTACTTGTTCTTTCTCCTATCCAAGTTCACATATGTAATAACCCAGTTTTGAGTCCCCATATTAATAATGTATCTTTGTTTATTTAATGAAAGTCCAAAGTGCTTGGGAAATGTAATACTTACAATAATTTTGTTAGAATGTAAATTGAAATAAGAATGAGATTTTACTTCTCATTGATATGATACATCTATAAACACATTATCTTGACCTTTGGATTCATCTTCCAAGAGATCTCTTGGAGTCCCTATGACTATTCATATTCACTTGTGTATTTTCATACTCTATATCAAGTGAATGATACAATAATATCATAACCTTACAAATTATGTTTCCAACATTTCACCCCTTAATCCAAAGGGGGTGTTTGTGAGTCCAAGAAGAGAGATGAAATATGGAAGTTGACAACTGAAATATGGAAGTGGATAGTTGTCAATGGCTAAGTGTTCTCTTTGAATCTAGTGGTTTTTGGATGACCACAAACCAAAAGGATAGCATAAGATGATGTATTATACTAAATTGTGATGGTGGTTTAAGGAATATCACAAACCAATATGGTGTTTTATGGATGATCAAAAACTCTCAAACTTGGTTCTAGGGCTCAATGGTTCCCAGAACATTTCCTAAGTTATCTAGAAACTGAATTTGATGTCCTCTTCTAATGGGAAGTTCTCTCAAATGCAGGTTTAAAGATGACCATAAATTATTGTCTAGCATAAGTTGTTGTTCTTCTACTAAGTGGAGGTTTAAGGAAAACCACAAACTATTTTATAGAAGAAATTGTAAGTATTCTACTCATTGGTTGTTTAAGGAAAACCACAAACTGATATGGTGGTTTGGGTGACCAAAAAATGAATCACACTCACTTGTTACTTCTGAATTGATAGGACTTCAAAAATTGAATCTTGAATTTCAATCATTGATGTTGTTTCCCCCTGTCAGGTACAAGGTGATAAGATGAAAATCCTTTCATTGCAAGATGCATCAATACTTGAGAATGAATTCTATAGTACGGCTGAGATATATTCTTGACTATTGATGAACGTCACCAAGAATTAATCCACCCATAGTGGTTCTTTACTCTTGCATATTTATTTCATTTGGAATATCTATTTGAATGATGAGTATGCTTTCAACAATGCTCACAAGCATGAATATAAAAAAACTGATCTTCCATGTGGCCAACTCGCTGACAATGTTGGCATTTAGGAATCTACTCTTGAACTGGAGCAGGTGAATATGAACTCTCTTGAAGGAATCCAACACTTTGGAACTGAATTGGCTTGATATAATTTGGAATTTGATAGGTCACTTCCATTTTGTATCCAACACCTTTTATGTGCTTTTTGTTGATGATTTCTTCCCAAGGTTTGATTATGGACTTGGAAAGAGGAAGTTGAACTTGTTTATGAAAAACTCCATCTTCATTTGAATCTTCTTTTGAAGTGGAATCATTGATTTGATCATGTGCTTTCTACTGACAGGAATCATTCTCAAATTCAAAAACAGAATTGTTCTAAACAAGGACTAGTTCAGAATGACAATTGTTTTGTTGTATTTCATCTTGTTGGAGTTGTGATTCAAGATGGAGAAATTCAATTTTGTCCTGCCAATATTGTAAATAGGTTAGAACATTAGTGAGAGTTTCTATGTCAATTCTGATTATATTATCCATAGAAGAGAGTATTAAAGTGTTCAGTAACTCTAATAGTTCACAATTCGATCCATTTAGTCACTGACTTAAACCTAAAGGGTTTCTTGCAACTCCACACTTTAACAGTTAGACTCTACAATTCAAATTCAGCAAATGAAGGGTGTGGGCTTCTACCGAAAATGTACCCATTAAAAATGTAAGTCAACTTCCAAATATACTATTTGCAAGTTACAATTATTTTTGAAAATGCAAGTATTTAAGCTTGTTCATGAGCTAGAAATGAATGCCAAAGAGAGAGTTGAAAAATTGATTTTCAATCAAGCTTAAGGGAGAGTTGAAAATACAAATTCAATAAAGATGCAATCAACTTTCTTAAGATAAAAAAGGAGATTTTAAATGCAATTTATAGCAAGTTAAATTCCTTAAAAGATTTATTTTATGGAGAAGCCATGCAAAAATCTTGAAAGACTTACTTCTTAAATCTCAAAGGATGGAAAAAAATCAACAGAGCTCAAGCATGAGTGTTAAGTTATATGTAAAGCCATAAAAATAATGCTCAAGACATCTAATAAATTGAGCACAAATATTCCAATGAGAAAAGAATAGAATGCATGGTTGGTGTAGATCATTGGAATGAGAATGACCTCGAAGTTGCACAAAGTTTCTTGCAGATAATCGACAGATCATTGTGGATGGATTGCTAAGATAAATATCACTATTCAGTAAGTTCATTGAAAAAAATAAAAGATACCAATTTGGGTAATCACCAAGGAATTCAAATCGCAGCTATTATCTGATAAAACAAAAGATTATATCATGAGAAAAAATTGTTTTCACTTGCAACAGTCATTTTTCATTCTTGGACGAATTTTATTAGCAAGATTTTTTCCTTAAACATTGATTTTTTCAATAAATATTGAGAGGTTTTTTATATATATTTGAAATACCTTTCCAATTCTATGTTATATGCTTAATTTGGCTCTGTATAGTGTCCACAATCTGCATTTTAATGGCTGCATACCCCACGATTGTACAAAATCTAGTTCTTACAAGATGATTATCTTTAAAATAGAGATGAATCTTAGAAATTAAAAAATACCCTTTGGTGAATATTTGGATCTAGTTTCTAATGCAACTGAAATCATTCAAAACGGATAAATGTTGAAGGAGAAATCTAAATTTTACCAGCATGCACTCCAAAATCAGTGAATTCCCCCTTTAATGATGTCTTCTACTTGGATTGTGTGCATTTATAGAATTATTTCTTCTTATTCATTGAATCTTATCTTCATTGGCTCATCAATGGCCTCCCATGGAACACTACCATGGAATTACTAGGCCTTTAAGACCAAACAAGCTATGATACCATTGTTAGAATGTGAATTGAGATAAACGTGAGATTGTATTTCTCATTGATATGATACATCTATAAATATGTTATCTTGACCTTTGGATTTGTCTTCCAAGAGGACTCTTGATGATTTTTCATATTCACTTGTGTCTTTTCATACTTGGTATCAAGTGAATAATACAATAATATTATAATCCTTGCAAATTATGTTTCCAACAATTTTAATAATAAAATATATCGCTAGTTGCAATACATACAATGACAAGAGTTATAGGGGGATATGATTCCATGAAAGAGGGGGGTTGTGTAGATCCTTTTATTAAAAAAAAATTACCCACATTTTTGTTGGGGGGAGAATGAGGGGTCACATGAGTCTCTTGGGGAGACCTCGTTGTTCCTTGGGTATCTTTGTTATTTAAAAGCATGTATGTGGGTTGTTTGGGGTTGGTCATTCATTACTACTTCATTGTTACTTACTTCATTATTGTTGTTGCTACCTTGGTTATTGGATGGGGGTGAAATCCATTGTTACTGCACTATGGGTTATTTGTCCCTTTTGGTTCATTCTTGGACTGTTGTTGGGAGGGGGCCAAAATGAGTTGTTGGTGGTAGTGAGCCATGGCTGCTGGTTGTGGTAACTACTAGTGTTTCTAACAGAGAATTGATGCATGTATGCATGAGATGAACTGGCATGATGATAAAACTTGTTCATAGTTGTGAATCCTCAAAGTTCCAATATTGATTTTTCCTTACCAGAAATACTAGAGCTCTGGAAAGAGGTGGAAAATATGAGGGACTACATGGCAACAAAGGGGGTTCACTTTCTTTGGGTTGTGAAAGATGAGGGGGAAGAGAGTTGCTAATCTAGGATTTTCTATGTGATTGAGAAACTATGAAAGCTTAATAGTATATTGGTTTGAGAAACTGAGAGTTGGACTAGGACCCATCCTTGTGGATTCATAGCCCTGGCTCAAGGGTGACCTACTATTGATATCTAGAACAATAGTGTCTAAGGTTGGGTGGAATGTCTGATGTCTGCAACCATTTGATGGTTGGAGTATTGAAGATAAGTTTGTTGTCATGGTTTCTCTGTGTTGTTATTTAATTCAGCTATGTAATTATTTTAATATTTGTGATGAGTTTTTGATATGTCTATTGTTGTTAATGATCGTGTGTGTCGTGTTATTTAAATATTCATTAGCATGCATGGTTTGTTGATTGACTACATGTACGCTATCATGTATCTTTATTTATAAAGCAGGTATAAAAAGATCAAATCTTCCCAAGAAGGAGAGTTCTTGAAGTATGTGGGTTGTGGGTATGTCACAAACTTGGTTTCAGAGCTATACTAGAGTCATCATTTCTTACAGTTTGTTACCAAGTGGTATCCAAGTACTTTTGAAGTGATGTGTCTTGGCCAAAGTGTCGAGGTGCATCAGAGCATGTTTGAAGTGGTGAGCTTCAATCTGGTGGTTGGGGTTTGTTACACATTGGTATCAAAGTGTAGTTTGCAGTTATTGGGCCATATGGGATGACTACTAGTGGAAGGATTATGTTCTACATAGAGGCCGATTCAGCGGGTTCTTGGGAGCGTGAACCGTTTCTTGAAATTTAGAGAAATGTTTTAAAAATTGGTGAAATTGTGAAATTTTGTTAATCTTGTCGTACAGTGACATGGCAGTAGTTGTGTACGTCTAAAGTGGTAGGGTTATAATCCATGGTGGAAGATCGGTAGGCAAGTTGTAGCTATGTAGTTTCCAGTCACAGAGAATATGGGTTTTCGATCTGCAAATTGAGAGATCCCCAGATGTCATATATTTCAAAATAAGTTTCATGGGGAGGAGGCCACAGGTGTGAGCCTGTAGCTCTGTATGTTGCAGATTGTGGAAGGATCGAAAAGGTTATTCAAATTTATTTCTACGGGGGAATTCCAAGAGTGTGATCCCAAATGAACATGGACCATTCATCATGTCAAGACTTAATCCTGGCCATTCGACAAAAATATGCTTGCGGGATTGGGCTTACGGGGAGAGTCCACATGAAGGAGTTTGATTGGCTTATGAGTCATGGATTGCGGAGGAACTGAGAAGTCAGCAGAGTGTGAACTATTGGAAAAGGGCCACGTGCAACATGGGGAGTGATAAGGACCATTTATGCATGAAATATCATATCTCAACTATTGGAACCATCATGCCTAGAGTTTGGTTAAAGATCATGTGATTTGGGAACCTTCACTGATATAGAATGTTGATCAGAATGCTTTCCAACCATCTGATATGTCGAAATTGTTTATTACCGCAAGAAGGCCAAGTGAAAAGGAGAGATCCATGTCATATTGTTGAGTTAACATGCCATGTTGGCATGATGTGTCAAGGGACGCGTCAGCAAGATTTTGTGTATCAAAATCTTACACGTGACTGGTGACACATGGAGGGGCATAAGTGTCCTCTAGTGGTAGAGTCGGGATGAGTCAGTAAAATTTATTGGGTGAGCATCTCTGAGATTTACAGATAATTGGACTGTTGATCATGGTTGATCTGGTCTATCTGATCTCATGACGGGTTGGTTTTCGTGATGGGTTGGTTGTCGCAAGGGGGGGTCTTCATGTGCAAGAAAGTTGGAAATCTGTGGAGTTGAGCTCAACCACAGAGTTGTGGGCCACAATGTTACAGGAAGGTTATTGTCTACAAGCCTTGAAGAGATATGGGTTTTGTGGGAGACAAAGGAGCATGGAGAATTGATTACCCCATGGAAGAGTTCCCATGCACAAATTTGAACCAGAGATTTTTGCGGGTTAGGAATCCCAGAGGCTTGTGTCCAATGCTTTGACCGTGGGACATGTTTTTCAATAGGTGTTGGATTGATCCACGTGGATTCTAGTGGAACGATGACATCAGTGGAATGTTTGAAGTGGATGCCACATGGTCATGATGACATCATCATAAGGAAATTCCTAAGGAACTTTAAAGGAGCTTAACTCCTTGCCTAGAGCTTGGAATCAAACATAAATATGGCCGTTGGAAAACTGATTCAAGGGGGGATAATCTGGAACTATCAAAAGTTGGATAATTGTGATTAAATTATTCATAGATTGGGAAGAATAATAATCCCTATAACTTTAACTCACAATTTTTTTTTAATACGCCTAATTCTAACCAAATGGTTTCTTGCACATTTTTCATAATCAAAGGATATAAACATATCAGTTCAAGTTAGGATTATAGATTAGAGTCGTGGAAGATGTAGAAGGATCCTTTAGTCATGAGAGAGAATCAAAAGGCCATAATATCAGTGTTAGTAATGCAGAGACATAATATAATGGAAATGGGAATAGAATGGAGACAACAACATTGGAAAAGACTGTGAGAAGCTTGAGGATGGAAGTGGAGAGTTAAAGAGAAAACGATGAGAATATGATGAGATAATAGAACCAAATAAATTCTCAAATGATGAAAATCATAAATCAGTTGAAAAGATAGGTGAAGAGTGGATCAGGTCTAATACATGATGAATAATTCAAGCGTCATGTAAGGAGGGATAGCTACAAAATATCCAGTCACTCAAGAAGTGTTAGTAGGACTCAGAGACATCATTTACCTACTCACTCAACTAGAAAACCATGTGCATATAAAGAATGAAGGATTATTATATAAGTAACTCTTGTTAGGAATTAAAGAAGAAGATATGAGTCAGACAGCTTGCGGGGAGAACTTTGGAAGATAAGGCCATCATAATTTGATGGTGAAAGTAAAGGTGGAGATGATGTTGAAGCTCAGTTGCTTGATGTCAGAACGTACTTTCAGTTGCACTACTACTCAACTAACATAGAAGCCAATATTTTCACATATAGTTTGTGTAGGAAAGCTTCTCTATGATGAAATCGACTTGAGCAAGTTGAACACATTGATGAGAGTAAGATCACTTGGAAGCAATTCAAAATATATTTTTAGAAGGAATAAATTTATGAGCACTTTTATGACAAAAATATGCAAGAGTTTTTTAAACTATGATTGGGGATCATGACCATGGGAGAATAAGAAAGGAATTTCTTGGGATTTTTGAGATATGTGGGGTTTCTTAAGGATGAGGAGGTGAAAATACAAAGGTTTCTGAGAAAAATGTCATCTTTTTATAAAGATAGAATTCATTATGATGAACCCATAACTTTGACAGAGTCCATCGGAAAGGCTAAGTACATGTATGAGAAAGGAAAAGGTAGAGAGTCCTTTCAAAAGTATTGGAAGGATAAGAAGAATGAGAAATATGATCAGAGAAGGAAGGGATTCAAAGCTCTTTTCATTAGAAACAAACCTAGTATAAATCAACAAAATAAGCATGCTAAGAATGAATTCGAGAAGGAATACTCCTTGGGAAAAAGGGAAAGGCCATATATAAAATGTTGGGAATGTAAATAATACCACATGTAGAAGGAAAAATGAGAACACTCCACAAAATCCAATAGGATACTACAATGGAGGACATGGGCATAAATTTTTCCAGGATATATGTAGCCATGGAAGATCGACAAGAAGAACTTTGGTCCCACATGATTAAGGTAGAAGTGATGTAACCAATAAACTTGGATTCATTCACAAGATCTAAAAACCATGCAAACACATGAGAATGGAAAATAACTCTCTTTTATTCCTTCTCCATCCTAACTATTACAATAGAAGTTCAACCCCTTATAACTACTATCTGATATTTTCAAAAACAACTAATTTTAGAAATACAACTAATTTTAGGAAATTCTCACATGACTCTAAAACTGGCCAAAAACTAAGAGATAACTAGAGCGATGTTATTTTTCGACTCGATTTTCTGATTAAGTTCATAAACTAAGAGATAAACGCTAATTAAAAATTTAAAAATTCTTGTAAAGACACTAAAACCCCAATTTGAGGCCTTATATGAAGGAATTTAACCCCAGAAAAGTGTCGAAATGATGTTTGATTTGAAGCATTAGATTGACACAACAATGAACTCTTTGAGACACAACTCCCTATAAAATTTAATCCCAAACAGATAACCGATTCAAAAGTTATGACCCTCGGAAAATCCCTGCATTATTCTCCTCTGGTTGAAAAGAACACAGCTTCTGCAAGTTATTGTCTTCAAATTGTTGCCACTTACCAGGATCTAGGTTCAGCAAGTCCCCCTCTATAATCCATGTACTCTCTGTTGATTCTACGCCTTCCCACTAGACCATATATTGATTGTATTTTTCTTGTCGAGTATGAAGGGTCTTATTATCTAAAATATGCCCAATCTTTTCCTTTTTCTTGCTCAGAATGGCATGTTGCCAATCTACCTCTTCCTTGTTGTCATCACCCGGACCATCCCCATGGAAGATATACAAATCAAAAATGTTAAACGTAGGGGATATATCAAGATCAGCTGGTAAATCAACCTTATAAGCATTGTCGTTGATTTTCTTGAGAATATTGCAAGGACCAATTTTCTTATACTTCAATTTGTGGTAGGTTCCTCTAGGAAACCGTTCTTTCCGTAAATAAAACATCACCAAATAACCTTCATTGAATACCTGGTATCGTCGGTGATCATATTTTATAATTTTATTTTGTTCATTACTGACCTGCATCTTTTGTCTCGCATGTTGCTGCAACTGTTAAATTTGTTCTGAAAATGCTTCATCTTCATCAATGATCTTATCCCCAAGTGGTAGTTGCACAAAAACTACGAAACTCGCAGGATTTCTATCGTAAACAACCTGGAATGGATATTTACCTATAGATCTATTCACTAAACTATTGTAGGAAATTTTTTCTTGAGGTAAATCCAAATCCCACTGCTTGGGATTCTCTCCAACAATGCTCTGTAATAGGTTTCCAAAACTTTGATTTACTACCTCGATTTTGCCATTTGTTTAGGGGTGATAGGAACTGTTGAAATGTAATTTAGTCCCCATTTTCTTCCATAAATTTCTCCAAAAATAACCCAAGAACCGATTATCTATGTCAGAGGTAATATTTTTTGGAACCCCATGCAATATAACAACTTATGAAAAAAACAATTATGCCACCCTCGATGCATCACTAGTTTTCTTGCAAGCAATAAAATGAGCCATTTTAGAGAACCTATCAACAACCAAAAAAATATAATCATTACCTTGATGTGTGTTTGGGAGCCCCAACACAAAATCCATGCTCAGATTTGAATAGGGGAATGTGGGAATTGGTAATGACATATACAACCATGTGTTTTGTGAGTGTCCTTTAGCCATTTGGAAAATAGTACATCGTTCCACATACCTGGTTATATCCTTTTTTCATCTTCGGCCAGTAATAATTATCTTCGATTAATGCTAGCATCTTAGACTTTCCAAAATATCCTGCCAACCCACTATTGTGAAGGTCTCTGATAATATTTTTCCCTCATTGAACCAATTTGAATGCATAGTTGTTTTCCTTTGAATAGGYATCCATCTTGAAAAAAATATTCACCCTGATTAAGATCCGTGTTCCCGRCGAATGGATTCTTCAACTGTTCCACAATCTCCTGAAAATAATTATCAGACACATAGAGATCATTTAATGCAGCAAACCCAATTACTTGATTTTCCATGGTTGTCAAAAGAATAGTGTGTCGACTCAAAGCATCTGCAACTTGATTCTATCATCCTAATTTGTGCTTCAGAACAAAGTTGTATCCTTGTAAGAAAGAGACCTAGTTTGCATGTCTAATGTTCAATTTATTTTGGGTGTTTACATATTTTAATGCAATGTGATTGGTAAATAACACAAACTCTTTCGGCACTAAATAATGCCTCCAATGTCGCAATGCTTCACAATTGCATAAAATTCTGCATCATATGCAGAGTAGTTTTTTCTTACCTCATTCAACTTTTCACTAAAGAATGCAATTGGTCTACCTGCTTGGCTAAGTACAACTCCAATGCCTACATGTGAAGCATCACAGTCTACCTCAAAAAAATTATCAAAATCTGATAGGGAAAATATGGGTTCCTCGGTTACCTTCTTTTTTAGAAACTTAAAACTTTCCTCAGCTTCATTGGTCCACATGAATTTATTTCCTTTGGTGCAATATATTTTGGGTGCTACAATACTGCTAAACTTCTGAATAAATTTTCGGTAAAAGGTAGCCAGCCCATGAAAACTTCTTACCTTTGTTATGCTCCTAGGACTAGGTCACTCCAAAATTTCTCTGACCTTCTCTAAATCCATCTTGATTTCTTTTGTCGAGATGAAAAAACCCAGAAATACCAAAATTTCTTGCAGCAACCTACATTTCTTTAGGTTTTCATAAAGTTGATGTTTTCTCAATGCATCCAATATAATTTTTAAATGTTGCAAGTGATCTTATTTGTTGTTACTGAAAACTAGGATGTCATCAAAATAAATGACAACATACTTACCAATATAAGGTCGAAGCACAGTATTCATCAACTGCATGAAAGTACTAGGTGCATTGGACAACCCGAAATCCATCACCATCCATTCATATAGTCCATCCATGGTCTTGAAGGCAGTTTTCCATTCATCCCCTTCATGAATTCAGATCTGGTGTTATCCACTTCATAAATCAATCATACTAAAATATTTAGCTCCAGCTAGCACATCCATCATGTCCTCCAAGTGCGGTATAGGAAACCGATATTTGATGGTAATTTTGTTAATTTCTCTGCTATATGTGCACATCCTCCAAGTATTATCTTTTTTGGGAGTCAACAATGTTGGTACAGCACAGGAACTCATGCTTTCTCTTACCAAACATGTCTTT
>JASDQU011377838.1:12979-23674 GCA_032191745.1 Picea mariana | reverse complement strand
TAGGTAAATATTGGTTTTTTTTATGGAATTAGGAAATTAAAATCGTCACAACATAATCAATATCATCACAAGCAATACATCATCATAAATTATTAATGACACAAACAACACATTAACATAATTAATAGCACCGCGTAATCAACACATAAACATAAAGAGCGACGCAATTCAACACGTCGTGATCAACTGAAGCATAATACAAATATATGATCAACCATGTCATTGAATAATAAAGAACTACCCGCCCAACCTATCTTGCATGGTTAGGACCTCCAAGACACATAAGCAACGCTCAAGTCTAGGATTCATCCGATTGATTTTGACCATTTAAGGTTTCAGGAATGGTGACTATTCTGAGGAACAAGGAGGTATCTAAATCCCATAACCAACTCCTATTCTAAACATCATGACTAGATTCTAGTGGTAAGGCATGGAGTCAGACATAATTAAACTTGTCAATAAATAGCATGTAAACATTAACACTACATCTATGCAAGGAAGAACAAGGACATTAGGTTAAAAACTACATCATTTATATGCTATTCCAGAACTTCCAACTAGTGGCGCAACACAACCACAAGAATCATAAGCGGCTATCATTTCCAAGGATGTGCAAGTAATGATCTAATTTAATCAACACTTCCTTCAACAAATTTATGTGCGAATGAGTAAGAGAAAAAGACATAAAGAATTGTAACATCGCCAGAGCACAAATGAATATCCAGGTAATAAATAAGGTCTACTCTAACCATCATTGGTAAATTGTTAATGGAAATAATTAAAGACAAATACCATTTAAATAGAGATTCCTGAGAGTTCACATTTAGAATTATCGTTAGCCATAACTATTGAACAAATAACTTTCTTTTCTTTACTTGAGGATTTCATAATGCATCTAGGTTATATATATATATATATATATATATATATATATATATATATACACACTCCCACCTAAATTTTCTTTTAGATTGAATAATTCTATGTATATAATAAGTATGGTTTAACGTCAAGGAAAATTGAAATATAAGAATAACCCTTCTAGCACCAGTAAAAAGTAGTTCCCATATTATAATTTTGTGGACTGCTTAGTTAGAAAAGTAGTTATATAGCTACCGAGTATTCATTCTTTGTTATTAGAATTGACGAGTTTGTAATTAGCAAATGTGTGGTGGATCTTTATTTTAAAAATAGCGAATGAGGACTTAAGGTTAAAAAAAGGGTTAGCTAAAGATAACAAATTTTAGTTTGAAGTAATTTGAATCAGTTGGTATTAGTTTTAATATACCTTGCAGGAGACAAGTATAGACATAAATTAAATTAATTTCCATATAAAATGTAAATGTATTGAACTTGCACAAAATAGATCTAGCTAGAAAATACTACACAGATTTGTAGAGAGAAATTGAGAAATAAGAAGAAGGAGAGAAAGAATGGAAGAATTCTCATTAACCATAATGAATAATGAATAATTTACACATGATATACTCTATATAACTCAACCAATGCGCACTGGAGGGGAACCAATGTGCCATAGTGGTGGTATAGAGTGATCTGGACACACAGTAACAGTTACGGGAGTGAACTGCCACTTAGTATATCCTCTCAGGAAATTACGAGAGTGAACTGCCACCGAGTATAGCCTCTCAGGAAATTACGAGAGTGAACTGCCACCGAGTTGAGTTAACTAGTCAACTAGTCTTCAGTTAACTAACTAAACAGAGTGTAGTGAGGAGTAGATCAAGGAATTAAGGGTAATGCACTAGTCCGGTGATGATCCCAAGGCAAGTGCGCATTAGCATGCTGATGATCCCAATGTTGCATGGTGACAAAACCAATGCAACATCTAGACTCAACTCAACTAGTCAAATTGAAGTGTCAATTGAAAGAGAATATTCTCCTGGTGGAATATTCTCTCCTAAAATATAGGAGACCGAATAATGACTAATTATGACTAATAAACAAGGAAAAACCTTAGGAAAAAAAAATCCTAGGTGTGTGTGAAGTAACTCCAACACCCCCCCTAAACATCACTATGGTGAAAATAAAGAATGGGTCCCGACAACGAGGCCATGTTAGGTACCCAAATACAAAATATACACTGAAATAAAGTGAGGAAAGAGGGAAAACCTCATGGGAAACCCCCCCCCTCAAGGTAAAATGTATGTAAAAAGAAGAACTATAGTTGCTAGGCAAATGTGTCCTTCACTCCAAGATGACTTCACAAAGAATGGAATTTTTTCTCAATGAAGGTCTTGGTGAAAATGTCTACCGACTGTTCTACTGAAGGACATAACTATAGGTCGATGATACCCTTGTGTACTAAGTCCCGGATGTAGTTCATGTGGATCTCGATGTGATTCATCCACTGCCTCTGAATTGGATCTATGAAGAACTTCAGAGTTCTTTGGTTGTCATAGCAAATGACGATCGATCGATGAAAATGAATGCCCAACTCAGTGAGAAAATTTTGTAGCCACATAGCCTGAATGATTATGTTAATTACCCCTCTGTACTCTGCCTCGGCTAAAGATAGGGAAATGGTAGCTTGCTTCTTTCTCGACCAATAGATAGGCCCGAAACCAAGACTGAGTGAGTAACTAGATGTGGACTTCAGATCAGTGCTATCACTAGCCCAGTCAGAATCAGTAAAACCGATGAGATATAATGTAGATTTTGCTACATAATGAATCCCAAAGGTGATGGTTCCCTATATGTATTGAATGATATGCTTTGCAACCTTCCAATGTAGCTCATGTGACTCCTACATGAACATGGAAACTGCTCCAATTGCATAGGAGAGGTATGGTTTGGAGTGTTTGAGATACAACAAGCTCCCCACTAGTTTTTTGTACAATGTGCTATCAACTAGTGGAGTCTCCCCACCATCCTCAAGTTTGAATCCTGATAGGAAAGGAGTTGAAGCAAACTTGCAGTTTGTCATGTGAAATATCTCAAGGAGATCTCGTACATACTTGGCCTGAGACAATTTGATTTCTGATGCATATTGACTGATCTCGAGTCCAAGAAATAAGTGTAGCGGATCCATGTCCATCATCAAAAACCTATCATGTAGAATCTTCTTGACTGCAGCAATAGCTGAAGTCGAGCAACCAGTGATCAACAAATCATCAACATACAAAACTAAGAGTAGAAGTGAATCAACTGTCCTGAGCATGTTGACATTTGGGTCTGATTTACAACATACAAAGTTCTGTGACAACAGGTAGGAGTCCATATTGGCATACCATGCCCTCGGAGCCTGCTTGAGGCCATAAAGGGACTTCTTCAGACGACATACCAAAGATGGGTCCTGCATAAATCCCTGGGGCTGCTCCATATAGATCTTCTCAGATAGATCACTGTGAAGAAATGCATTCTTCACATCCATCTGATGGAATTCCCATCCCTTGGCTACCGCAATGGAAAGTTCCAATCGTATGGAATCCATCTTCGCTACTGGAGCGAAGGTCTCATCATAATCAATACCATGCACCTGCTGAAAGAATTTGGAAATAAGCCTAGATTTGTATCTGCTAATCTGTCCATTCGTTGCACTCTTGGTCCTGTAGACCCATCTGCATATGACAAGTTTCCTCTCGAAAGGAAGGGGAACCATATCCCAAGTTTGGTTCTCGAGGAGGGATTTGTACTCCTTCTGCATGGTGGATTCCCAAAAGGGATTTCCAGCAGCCTCGCCATAAGACTGTGGATCTGAAGACCGAACCAAGAAAAGATGCCTGGAGGGAAATGGTTCAGTGACAATGATTGCAACATGAGGCTCCTCGAAATCAGATTGATTCCTCCTAGTATCGACTGGATCACCAATGAGATCCCTTGCATCCTGAAGAGTAGTCTGTGCCCACTTGGGCTTCTGCTCTGGCTCTACAACTACATCTGAATGGTTTGACTTTGCATCTGACTATACTGACTCTAAATCTGAATCATCCGAGTTCTATGAATCAAAACTCTCATCTAAAGAAGATTCAACATGTGCATGCTCATCATCTCGAACAGGTGGAAGAATGAAGGTGTTGCATGCGACTGCTGAGGTACATGCAAGACACTTTCCTCGAATTGGACACTACGCTCAATGATGAGCCGGTCCGAGGAAAGATCAATAAGCCTATATCTTGTCACACTATCGGGGTATCCAACAAAAATACACTCAGTGCTCTGTGGATCAAGTGCCTTCCTCTTTTCAAAGGGAATCTGGGCCCATGCACGTGAACCGAAAATGCGAAAGTGGGTCACTTTCGGTTTGAGGCCGCTCTAGGCCTCGTAGGGGGTCTTATCCTTGACAGATCTATGGGGAGATCTATTTTGGATGTATGTTGCACAATTAAGTGCTTCTTCCCATAGTATATGTGGTAGTGACTTTGCATGCAACATGCAAGATGCCATCTCCTTTAGATATCTTTTTTTTTTGCTCGACAATTATGTTTTGCTGCGGAGTATAGGGAACTGTGTGCTGCAAGTGAATCCTTGCCTCATGGAAAATATCATGGATCTCATGATTGACATAATATTCCCCATTATCAGTTTAGAGGACTTTGATCTTCTTTTTGGGTTATGTCTCAACCAGTGCCTTGAAATCTTTGAGGTGTTGAAAGACCTCAATTTTTTTCCCAAGAAAGTTAATCCATGTAAAACGTGAGAAATCATCAACAAAAATGAGAACAAACCTCACTTTGTTGATGGATGGATGTGGAAAAGGACCCATAAGGTCACTATGGATCAGATCTAAAGGTGCAGAATCTCTCTGAGACTTTCCTTTGTCGAATTTCTCTTTAGGGCATTTTTCGAGAACACATCCCTCACATACTCCCTTGGAGAAATGGATGTTTGGTAGATCATCAATGAATATTTGATTGCTAATCTATTTCATGTATCTAAAATTCAAATGTCCAAACCTTTCATGCCATATCCTACTACTTTCATCAACATGAGTAAGCAATAAAGATGAATCAGGTTCAATGAATTCATAAAAAGTATACAATCTAGATTGATGATTTACCTCACCGGTAGCAACCCTGGACTTGGTTTGCATGTCGTAGATGTCCAAGGAATTTGGTGTGAATATTACTTTCTTTAAAATGCCATAATTCATCATCTGATACACACAGAGAAGGTTGATAGAAATTTTGGGAACGTGCAACACATTCTCGAAGCTTCCTTTGGTGAGTTCAATCCTTCCTTTGCTGGTGACTTCGACATAAGAGTTGTCCCCCATCAGAATAGGAGGAAATTTGCATTCATCCAATGAAGAATATACTACTTTTGAGGCGGCCATGTGATGTGATGCTCCTAAATCTACGATCCAAGCATCAAGAGAGGAGTTGATGGAAATCAAGGCATGGCTATACTTGCCTTTCTTGGGATTCATATCTTCTGGCTTCTTCTTCTTGGCACCCTCGGGGATGCGATCTCCAAGGTTGTTTTTATGAATTATTTGAGACATTAGATCTATTTTTTTTTGCATGCATGTAGATTCTGGATGGAATCCTTTGTGACAGTACGTGCATTTCTTCCCTTTTCTTCCCTTTCCCCCTTTGGATCCGGAGGCATCGGTGAAGGGTTTTGTGTACCCTTCCTTCTTCAGATGTGCATGAGCTTTATTTTTGTCTTTATATTTAGATTTCTAATATGGGTGGGTTCCATCTTGCACAGTAAGTGCATGCGCCTTTGTTCCTTTGATTTTTCCCATGTTGATGAGCTTGGTTTGCTCTAGTGTCATGGATTCAATAAAGTCCTCAAGAGAAGGCATCTTCCAGGTGGATCCAGAGGTGAATCTAACCGAATGGAATGTGGATACGAATACAAAGAATTCAGGACCAAGTTTGGAGATAATGGTGAGAACCATTTGTTTCTCCTTAGATTTATCAACCCCACAAGCTTTGAGTTGTGATAGTAAATCCTTGAATTTTGTAAAGAAATATTGGATATATTCAAAGCTTTTTGGATCCAATGTGAGAAGTTCCACCTCCAGCATGTGTCCCCTCATCTCATCATGTTTTCCAAAGATCCCTTCCAAGGTGGTCGAGGCTTCATTGGGAGTCTTACAGGAAGATATGTGAAAAGGGAGATTGGGATAAATAAGACTGCTAATCGTTCTGAGTGCTTCATCCATTCGATTTAAGTACTTGGATTTTTCTATGGTTGATGTCGGTTATACATTTGTATTAAATGTTAACCTGTACAATCCTCTGGTTCAAAGATGAATCATTATTCTCTCCTTCCATGAAAAGTAGTTTTAAGGTGTAAGAATGAATTCTTTTTGGAAATCCATCTTTTCACTGTCTTCAATCTTTTGTACCTGCAAATTTTTTTGGTGTAGCTTTTGATTAGAATTTCGTCGGCTCTGATACCATGTAAATGTGTTGAACCCACACAAAATAGATCTAGATAGAAAATACTACACACATTTGCAAAGAGAAATTGAGAAAGAAGAAGAAGAAGAGAAATAATGGAAGAATTCTCATTAACCGTAATGAATAATGAATAATTTGGACACACACCAACAGTTATGGGAGTGAAATTCCACCTAGTGTAGTCTCTCAGACAGTTACGAGAGTGAACTTCCACCTAGTTGAGTTAACTAGTCAACTAGTCTTCAGTTAACTGATTGAACAAAGTGTAGTGAGGAGTAGATCAAGGAATCAAGGGTAATGCGCCATTTTTGTGATGATCCCAAGGAAAGTGAGCATTAGCATGGTGATGATACCAATGTTTCATGGTGACAAAACCAATGCAACATCTAGACTCAACTCAACTAGTCAAACTGAAGTGTCAACTGAAAGATAAAATTCTCCAGGTGGAACATTCTCTCCTAAAATATAGGAGACTGGATAATGACTAATTATGACTAATAAACAAGTAAAAACATTAGGAAAAATAAATCCTATGTGTGTGTGAAGTAACTCCAACATAAAACCTTGACAAAGAGAAAATCAATATTAATTGATAATTAATGATCCAACTGCTACACAAATTTAGATTATTAACATCATTACTCCACCAACCAAATCTGAACATTAACACCACCAGATGTCAATCTTGATCAAATGTGGAAGGCATATCAAGACTAACAGTCTAGGAATTTATTTAAATATTTAGAACGGTTCAACTCTAGCTGACTCACTGAGGAAGGATTGCATGTGCAATACACTACGCACTAGTGGTAAAAATGATAGGATGGAAATCACATTTTATTCAATCTAGAAGTATTGCAACCGATGAAACAAGCCTTCCTAGATACAAAGTTTCCACGATACTCTTCATGCCGTAGTCTGCAAGGTTTCCACATGATACCCTTCCTCTTGTCGTAGTCTAAACGTTCTTGAACTAGTGGACATAGAAAGGAGTAACTTAAAATTGAGAGATTAAGTTTCGATATCCATTAATTTCTATGATCGATAGTATATTCTAGTGGTTCAACTATGCTATATTCTAAAATTATTACCTAAATTTAAAAATGCAGTCCATATTTTTTTTCGAGAGATCCCGGTATCATCTCATTGGCAGGGAAATATTTTTCAGAACAAAATTAAGGAAATAAGTATTCATGTACTATAGAGGAAGAATTGATTGAATTGGAATGGCATAGATATACACCGATGAATAATCTTTAAATGACAACCTACTGATATTCGTTAGTTAGTCAATCAAGTCGGTCAGATTGAATTTATTAATGAAGAAGTATGAAGATAGTTCACTGTAAAATCTCTTTGCATTTTAGTCTAGTCGAAATAGTAGAGAATATTTTATTTCGTATTTATTGTATAAAAATAACCTACCCAATTACAGATTCAATTACGACTATCAATGTATTGAAATCTACAACGAATTTCAATTAAAAATTTAGACATAAATCCCATAATATCCTTATTTTTCTTAGCACGAATTTACACAATATTCAAAAAACAATTTAAACAACAATACAAGATGGAGTATCGTAACCAATAATTCATCATCAACGAGGATTGATATTGCCAGAGAACTCCACTTGAACTTGCACTTGGCTCCTTCGCTTTCGAATCCAAGGACTTCACCAGTACCTCCCAGCCAACACTAGGGGTACTCTTCTTCCCCCTTAGCCCCCCAAGCCGCAAAGGGGCCACACACACAAAACCAAACAAATACTCTAGCTCCCAGCTTGCCTTGCAAGGTAAAGCTACCGCTCTCTCTGAAGTTGGGTGTCCCAACTCTCACAAGAAATACTAGTAAAAAATATTTCAGTAGCATAACTCTACCAATAAACATTGTGATCCCTTTTCTCTCTAGACCATTTTCTTTATAGGAGTTTCCTAAATGACACATTCCCACTTACACAATTAACTCACTTTTTAATTAAATAAATTAGAATTATTTCCCCCCTTACACTTGTCACCCTTTCCCCAAATTGCACAAGTAATTCCACATTTTATTTTAATTAAAATTAATTTCCCTCACCTTTCCTAAAAGTGCTCCTTAAATCACTCCTAGTTGTTTCTTTATTCCCCATATTCCCATTTAATGACCGATGCCTTAATAAATCCGAGTTGAGTTAAAATAGGAGTCCTCTTCTAGTTAGACTAGTCTTAACTAGACTCTAGATACCTTTCTATGCGTACACATTCTTTCATCTTTATTTCTTTCTCATTTTAGAACTCCCTTTTAATATTTTCTTGCACACATGTGCCTTATCAAATCTTTTGATATATTTCACTCTTTTTAATTCTTAACTTGATTTACTTCATCCCCCTTTTTATTTAATTTATAATTTAGTTTTAGTCTTCTTACCCAAACTTAGACTTAGGCTTAAATTTTTAATAGGCTTAAACTTTCATTTGGGGATGTAAAATTGATAATTTCAATCCTTAATTAATTAATTAAATCCAATAATGTTTAAATATTTTACAAGGTTTAATTATTCGTTCAAGGTTTTCTAGGCCACCTAGATTCATTTACTCAAGTGTTACGTTCACGACGTTCCTTTCAAGACGCACTCCATGCTCCAATGGTGCCACTCACCTTTGACTGGTTTTGGTAGTTTTCCAACCCTTGGAGTCAACAATCTATTCGGGCGACCTTGTGAAAGACTAAGGGATTCTAAGGAATAAGGACCCTGCCTTATTGAGTGCCCCTTAGAAATCTCTGTGATCTATTGTCTCAGCTTGCCCTCACGACATAGTGGACCTTTCGAACTAGGTAATCATTAACCTACAATTCCCGCCACGACGAGAGTGCTAGTAGGTCGTGACAGGGATGCTGCCACACCTCTCCCTCAATATCTTCTTTATGTGCATGGCCCCTTTACTCCTTATGTGAGTTAGATTAGCAAGCATTTGTCAGCCTGCATCCATCAACGAAACACTGTCAATGATCTATATACAAAATCATACTATAATCGATCATAGGTCACATATGCATAAATGAAATACTCAAACCAATACAATCCACTCCCTAACTCAATCTGGAGTCCAAGGTGGTCCATTGATGCCCTTGACATCCACAATCCATCAAGTGTCCTGCACACTTAGGGAAACTCGTCAATAACATCTGTCAATACGCATATAAACAATAACATAAAATCATAATCCATCAACATCATCATAAGAATCCATAAGTGAAACAAATAACCATGTACTATAACTAGATCACTTGCACGCACGTGTCCTTAAAGAATAAGTTAATAACATGTGCTCGCAAGAGCGAGATGTTACATACACACTCTCTTGTTTTAAACTTCGTCTCGAAGTTGTAGAGTATATAAAATGCAATAATAAAAGTATATGATAATATCTATATGTCAAATCTATCAAATAAGTAAGGAAAATGTTGATGCATATCATATGCGTCCTCCTGTGTAGTCGAGTGTGGACTATAATTGTCCCACTGGACCTTGACCTGATCGACTATTCGACACTGTAGTTGTCGAACTTGATGGTCCAGAATGCGAATTGGCTCCGCCGTGAGTGCACCCTTGTCTGACACTTACAAAGAACTCATGTCAATCACATGTGTAGTATCACTAACACAATGTCTCAATACAGATACATGAAAAACATCGTGCATACGCCTCAAAGAATTAGGAAAGACTAGTTGATAGGCCACGGGTCCTTTCTTTTCCACAACTTCGAAAGGCCCCACAAACTTAGGAGAGAGTTTAGAACCTCTTTTGAACTTTGACGCAGACCCCCCTTCTCTCCTAAGGGTTGTGCGACCTCCCGGTCTAGGATCGATCAAGAAACTGAGTCGGATTGACTCTCCGGGTCTCTGCTAGACCCCAAACCCAATCATGCAGGTCCTTTCTCCAAAGATGCAGGTTGTACGAGACCCGCAGACCTTCTCCTGAGCGTTGTTCAAACCTCAACACCAAATGGGCACTATCTCTTCTTTGGCTAATCCCTTTCCTTTACATGACCACGGTTGTGATCACTTGCCTGATCAAAAGGCACGTCATGACTTCGTGTATCGGGTCTTTGCATGTGAGTCACCCCGACTCTCCCGAACTCCAAAATTGTGATAAGATCCTAGCGCGTGCTAGCCCCTCTATTTTCCTTCATCGACGTGACCCTTCGCTATGACTGTGGGCTAATCTTCTGGGTGCTTCACGATTTCACGTTTCACGAAGCCTGCTTGCTCGTCCTCCCGAAACCCAAACTTGCGAGGTTCACTTACTTGATCAACGGTCCACAATCCCCATGATCTAAC
>JASDQU011377837.1:0-13749 GCA_032191745.1 Picea mariana | reverse complement strand
AAAATTTCTATTTTGACTATCAAAGGATAAACAGAGAACTCATATGCTTGAATTTTACATTACTATTTAACCTCGGGAGCATAGTGTCCAACTCTAGTATATCATTCAACCCATATTGCTACCCTCATTTTCAATATAATTTTTAACCTATGGATAATATATGAGGGTAGTCATTAGAAAGAAAGTCTCAATACCTGCTATCAACGACTTTTTGAACCGGACTTCACACAAGGGTTTCAATGAACCATGTACAGACACAAAGTTAGTTAGAATTGTATTATATATATATATATATATATATATATATATATTAACGAAACAAAAATGACATATTGTAAAACGAATGGTCCCTTACTTTAGAGCTCGAATACCCATCGAGAACACTGATAAATATATTGTTTTCCTTCATATGCAGAGTAGTGCTATGATAAAACCATGGATAAGGTTAGTTATTAATATGGATATGGATTCAAAAACTTCAACTATAAAAATTATAGCCAAATCATGTTAATATGATAGAATGAAACGCAAGACTAAAATCTAAGACTACCCACTGTAAATAAAAATCATGAATTATACATTTACCTTAATATTTGAAAAGACAACAAGAATGTCATTAGTAAATTTAGGTCATTTTTCAATGGCCATTTTGACACTCTTGCGACGTTATGTCGTGGAGATTGCAACGAATCTTGGGCCCCTCAAATGTTGCTTCATGTGTAGTGGAAAGTGTGACGAAACTGGGATAGCGTTGCAAGAGTGATGACCCAAGGAAGTCATTGCAAGCGAGACGACTTACGATGGTCGTCACAAGAGAGATGACCTACAATGTTCGTCGCATGAGATACGACCAATGGTGATCGTCGCAAGAACAAAAACCGAGGAAGCTCGTTGCAAGAGAGATGGCCGTATTAGTTCTTGCAATGAACTATTCAAGCATAAGGTATCGTTGATGATAATGATAGTTCGTCGCTCTTACAACGACCCTAGTAGTTCTTACGACGAACTATCAATACTATCGGTGATCCCCCTTGTCGTAAGAGAAACGACCTATCCTAGTTTTTTCGACGAACTATTTGTCGCAAGAGTGATGAAGCATCAATAGTTGTGATGAACTATCAATACTATCGATGATCCTCTTCGTTGCAAGAGAAACTACCTATCCTAGTTTTTTCTACGAACAATTCGTCGCAAGAGCGACGAAGCGTCGATAGTTGCTACGAACTATAAATACTATCAACGATCTTATTATTCACAAGAGCGAAGAAATATTTCTATTTTAAAAAACAATAATAAAGATTAATGCAAGAGAATGCCTTTGAGGGTTATCAATTATAGTATCTCCATAAAATATGGGTCAGTAAACATTCCTATTATTTACTTAATACATCTTTCATACTCTTTTATGTGAAGGGTTGTAATATAGAATGGGTTCATTCATTTTTAAATGTGAGTATTGTTTGATTTTATGTCATGCAAATTTTACAAACCCGTGAAAGAAAATTTGATGAGAGCACACAATTAGCAAGGAATACCAATGATAACATAGTTTAGAGATCAATTTCTTATCACAAATGGGATACATGATTTGTAATTTCCTATTGTAAGTTTTCAAACCAACTCAATTATGAAGACATCAACTCCAATGGAGTTGTATCCTAAGCTTTTCTAGTATTTTATTTGATTTCCAAATTACCAATATATTTATTAACATAGCTATATGTACAGCTTGTAAGCCTTATAGAATTGGGGAATAATATATGGAAATATACATTTTGGTGCATGTATAAGCACAATCAGCAACCATATTGATATGTGATCATTGTTTAACAATGGAGATACAAATGCAAGAAAACATTGGGCTAAACTAGAAGAAAAATGAAATATTAATGAAACGACTCCTTAGCATTGAGAAATTCATATAAAATTATAAAAACAAAAGTGCAGAAGCTTGAACTAGAACATGTATTTTTCATGAGATATAAGTTGTTGTTCTAGACTAACAAGTTGTTTGTTCTATGCATGTTATTGGTCAAGCTTTTGCAAAGTTTTTTCTTAATAAGGAAATACAAGAAATTTAGTAATAGGAAGGCATGCAAAACCCAAAGATTGTAAATGAGCAGTGGGCTTGTAATGTCCAAATGTATGATTTTTATAATGGGACATAATATTAAAGAATAACCTAATATTTTATGCATTGTAATGGAGATATCTTGTGCCCCTTCTAAGGGACCAAATAAAAATATTGATGTTCAACCACCTAGATAACCATTTGATGCAAAAAAATATCCCCACTAGCCATTAGCACCATCGATGAGGTGTGAGGATGTTGGTATGGTCATTCTTTGAAAATATTCCATATGATCATGAAATTTGTACAACTCTTGGAGGAATTATGGGTTGAATTCATTTTGCATAGATAGGATAACATTGGATCTATTCCAACATAGAATATCCAAAAATGGGAAATGAATTCTATACATATCTCCATTGAAGTCTTATAGAAATGAAGAAATATTGTGAATAAACTAAATAAGCAACCTCATACATCATAGTAGAAAAAATTAAAATTGAACAACAAGTGAGCAATAAGAATAAAGTCTTGTGAGAGGGATCCATCTACTGCCACTACCAAAGTATTTGATTCATGCGAGAGTGTGCACTTCTTCAATTTTATGCTTGTACAGTTTGAGTCCATAGCATTGAATATGAAAACCACTACAGAAGAAGTAGCACTAAAGTGTAATGAAGGTCCAAGAACAATATATCTACATGAGAGCAAGGAAAAATAATTGAAACAAGCATATCAGATTTTTGAAATATTTGGAGAAGGCACAAATGTCAAGCCATTGAAAATTGTTTATTTAAGAAGGGAGTTGAGGGGATCAAACACAATTACAGTACTCTATTAAAATTTTCTATTACTTTTATTTTCTTCTTCCTGTTACAGTTTTTTTTACAATGTTCTTTTCCATGTATTCTTTTTGCAAATATTTTTTATATGGTCAATTTTGAGGCTAGCCTATTGCAATGAAAATCACGAGACACTTGTAAATAGAGATCAAAAGTAGACATAAACACAACTTCAATGAATATTTCAAGTCAACTAAAGGATGTCAAACAATCAATGTTTGAGAAAAAGAAGAGAAAACGGATAGCACCAAGGAAAAAGAAACTTGGAAAAATGGAAACTAGAGCCATGAAAATTGTCTATGCATATGCCAATGCACATTAAAAACACATAGCCAAATTTCCTATGCACACTAAATTGTCTATGCATATGAAAATGCATATTAAAAACATGTTATGTAAACAATAATAGTACACATTCCATAATCAATCACACTTGATATACTAGTACTCTAAGATGATACAATATAGTTACTAGTACAGATTCCATGTGTTTCTCTTATTCCTTACTAGTCATTGAGCTACCATGTTCTTCTACTTGAAAGTGGTATCTATATATCATTCATTTCAAATACTCTATTGCATAATTATGGTTATTCTTATACTATGATATCCATGGGATTACTTATACACAAGAACAAAAAACCAAGTTGAAGTATTAGATTAGTTGTGTGAATCATATCATATGATGAACTAAAGGGAATCGTATATGCTACATACTTGGGTGTGGTTCATTAGATATAATTGTTTTCCCCATAGTGGCCCACAAATGATGGTAATGTAAAAATAAATAAATAAAAGGAACCTTAAGAAGTCATAAAAAGAAGAAAAAAGACAAGACATACCTGATCTTTGATATTCTAATGTGTAGTATTGCATTAATGCAACATCTAGAGCATCTAGTAAACACCAAAAAATAATTTTAAGACATGTCAATAAATCTTAATAGAAATTAAAACCAACAAGATTTCAAATAGTAAACACCATTGATATTCGTTTTTTGTAAAATCCATATGAGAGGAAATTAAATACACACACACACACACACACATATCAGATGCGACGGCCTAAATAATGTCCTCTTGGTTTCGAGAATAATTTATTGGAGCCATCTGATCTTGGATCAAACCTCCTTCGATCTGAAGGAGCAACAACGAAGTAAACATTGACTATGTTGTTGCTCTGTTGGATCGAGAGAGGTTTCTCCAAGAATAAATGGATCCAATATTTTTTTCTCTACTGAACAGGGCCAACCACATGAAGGTGGAAGCTCCTATGGCCCCTCCCTCCATCACACCAGTCTCAATTCCCCAGTACCCAATCTATATTCTACTAAAAAATATGCATTAAAAAAAATCAAAATTGATAAAAAAGTGATTGTAAAGATATAAATGAGGTTTATCATTCAAAGGCATATGTCATAAAAAATATTTTTTATAAACGATATTTATCATTCAAAATATGTTCCAAATATACTAGCTATATAATGTACATCTATCTATATTATAAAATTATTATACATCATCAATTTCTTTTAGTCTTTTTTTATGTTTTCCAGTTCTTAAGTAATTCATCCATCTCCATGTTTTTGTTTACTAGGTGCTCTTTGGCAGCTGATGTTGCTTCATCCCTTTCATGTCGAGCACGTATGGTCTCGTACCCACGGTGTGGAGGCTGTTGTGAGGGGCCATCACCTACAAAAACAAAAAATATTAAATTTATATGGCCAATTTTTAAATATCATTAAAGTACTTCATTAATATTAAAAAAAACCTCTTCAATGTAATTATCTACCGGGTCCACCAGTCGGCACCGTTAGAATGGTTTCCCTGTTCTCTTGATATTCAGGTCGAGGAGGCTCAACTAAAACGTTCACGGCCATTGAAACGACAAAATTTATGAGGACAAAATTGTAAATGTATAAGTAATAAAAATTAGAAGTACAAAATTTATACATATGAAATTATTAAGTATATGATTAATATACAGCCATTTTACCATCGTGGGCCTCAGTCATAGGAACATATTGGGGTTACACCCCACTGGTATTGGGTTGTTGGGGAGCACCATGATCTTATGGTCACATTGCACTATCAATGCTATGTTTTCCAGTACTAATAGTTTTGTTGATAGTGATGCTCCCCTGATTAAAAAAAGATAAGACATTAAAGTTATGGACGATATCAAACATTTATGTGTTTTTAAGTAATGAAAGGTTAATGTGGACTTATTTTTATTTACCTTATCCCACAAACTGGATCTTTGGGTCTTCTCCATGCTTTTCCTATGATCAACCAAAGATATATATCCATACTTGTAACCAAGTTCAAGGTCTTCCTCTGTGGTTTTAGTTCTAAAGTCATCACCCTGCATTGCATAAGAGCATGTTTTTTTAATTTTTTTGGATGCAATTACCTTAAATTTGTAAGGCGGTATAAATAATATTCTTAAGATGTTTTGGTACTTACGATTCATGACTGTAACCTTCAGTAGCTTCATTGGCCTAACTTGTGTTGGCCATGTTTGGAAATCCTTTCTTTGGTTTCCTTTGAAGTGTCGGGAAACCTATCATAAAAAATTTCAAGTATGTTATATACCACACTTTTATTTATATCTAAAGAACATTAAAGGTATTGAAATCAAAATATTGTAATTTACCTTGGGGTACCGGTTATTTTTTCTCCTTATTTTTTCAATATCTTTTCTTTTGCATCATCAATGATCGCCTTCCACTCCCTCTCTGGAATCGAGGGAGGATGCTCATACTTAGGGTTGTCTGCCAAGATTCATCTATAAACATCCCATGTATATTTTAAATATCCTCCCACTGCAGAGGTGACTTATTTTTTATTAAATGTGTCTACTCCAAAGAGGCCTGCGAGATAATCCATAAGTTCTTTTTTGAGGTTGGAATTATGGAAATTCCACGACATGCATAAGGTTTCCCCAAAAATAAAAAAGGACTCGCTCTCCAGGTTCCTATAAAAATGGTCGTCCTACACACAAAAATATATGATCATTAATTTAAAAATAATAATGTAGATGATTTGTGTATGAGATGGACAACATGAAACAATTAAAATATGAAAAACTACCTGGGAGTCTTATTTGTTTTAATGGAAGTTTTTTATCGTCGATAAAAAATTTACATGAAAGGGTCCTCATGTTGGTCACACGTCTAGCTCCGGGAAATGCAACCATGTCAACCACATCATCATCCTCATCTCTGCCACCACCTATAGAGCCTAACCATTGTGTGGATGTTTGGTGGTGCATGTCATGGATCCTATCTAAATTAGGTGTGGAAGATGGAGAAGTAAATAGTACTCTAGCAGTTGTATGGTATCTCATGTCAGGACTCTATGGCGTCTCTGCAACGCCACTACTACCAACACCGAGATGAATAGGCTCCAAAAATCTCTTTATAAAAAAAAAAATGTGCTTTCGTGAGATAATGTAAAAGTTAAAAAAAATACTTTCATAATTGAACATATGAGTACATTAAAAAAAACACTTTAAATTATGGTTATTACCTTATATGTGTTAAGTTGTGACTTAAGGATATTGATCCTTTCTAGGACGTCAGGAGTTTGATCTAGACAGTCTAACAAGCTAGCTAGTTCCTTATTCACTTTAATGATCTTTTTTTTTGTTAATACCATCGAATCAGGGGATGAGTACAACCCGTCCTCATCGATGGAATCACAATCAACATGGCCTTCCAACTACATATAATTTCAACAAAATCAATGTTATTTTAGTTATATAAGAAAATGAAATAATTGATCGCCACACAAATAAAATTATATAAACAAATAATATAATTCATGTAAAATGAAAGTCGAATTTGATAATCATTTACATGTTATGTGGTTGTCCCTTTTCCACGATCATCCTACCACATTATAATATAATTAGAACCCCAAAATATTTAAAAAATTGTTAACGATAGCAAAAAACCTGAATTCCACCCAAATAAAATCAACCTCAACGATCAACCTCCCTCATTATTATAAAATTAGGACCATGAAATATTTAAAACA
Source organism: Picea mariana (assembly GCA_032191745.1). Lineage (NCBI taxonomy): Eukaryota > Viridiplantae > Streptophyta > Pinopsida > Pinales > Pinaceae > Picea > Picea mariana. Next base: position 6,796 of record JASDQU011377837.1, on the reverse strand, counting down.
TTGTTAAAGATAAAAAAAAATAACAATGCAATAAGTAGAGGTTGCTTAAAGAGGTGTTGTATAAGTACCCGCACATTATTATTCAATGTTTCTATTCGATTCATATGGTAATCCACTAATAACTCTTCCCCGGGAGCTATCTCTTTTATTGTGCATAGGACTACCCGATTCTCTTCGCGTCCCTCATATATACAATTCAGTTGCTTGTTTGTTGACCCGGTTCATGTGTTGTTTATAAACCTTGCAATATTGCCAGAAGCTTTAGGCATTCCATCAATATAGATAGTAGCTCCCTTATTTTTTTCATTGTTTATTAGCTGTATATAATTTGCAGCGAATGCATATCTCCACATACTTCAAATGTACTGGACCAACTACATCCAATCGTTATAATTGTAACATGGTCTGACATAGTCCATCAATTCAGTTACTATATTGTATTTTACAGTTATTCCATCCATGGAAAATATCCCGAGGCCATGCAGGGAGGATGGTGCAATGCGATATGTCCTATTATTGACAATGAAGTCAGTGTCTAACAAAGGTAGTTCCTTAGGTACTCATTGTTTAACCAGATGCTTATACCTGAGTGGCACCTCTATGTATCCTATGCTCTCATCATCATAAGATCATGATCCTCCTTCGGTAAGAAAAAATTCCATGCATATATGGAATTGTCTTCTGACTTTTTCACCTCTGGTCCTTGTTTGTGTATCATATCTACTAGATGTAGTCGCATTTACCTCTATTTTTCCTAAGCTTCCCTCACTCAAGGAAGAAATATCTGACAGCTACTTGTTTGGTTGTACCTTTAGTATCATGTTCATGTGTTGTTAGTGAGTATTTCATCCTCATCCTAGTTCCAATTTTTGAATTTTTTTTTCTATATTCAAAGTTCTAAATAAATTTTTTATATCTTTAGTTTTGGATGCACAATTAGAGGGTGCAATTACCTAAATTAGTAGGGGCACTCATGCATGTGGATTCCCAACTTAGTGAAGGGTATGAATCTCTAGGTGGGTGCACCTTAATTCGACTTGCTTATCCATGCAAGAAATATGCACTATGGTTAGATTTCACACTACGAAATTTTTTTCCATGCATTCATATTCATTGTACCTCTCTTATTACTAGTTTATAAAGGGGAATTAAGGAAAACCACTTTATGGTCCAAGAGTTGAGTTTTGAGCTATATCTTTAGCTTTCTATTTCAGATTTAATATAAAATCAATGATGATGTTTTGAGTCTTTATATTAGAATGTTTGTTTCTTTAATTCTCAATGGCATGTGTTTGTAGGTTAAAGTAATATATTTTGATAAGTGTTTCAACTTTAGTGATCTATAGTTTTAGGTTAGTTTTTAGAGTGCAAAATCTTCTCAACATGGTCAAATTTTTTATCGTATTAGAGTGCATTTAATGAAACATTCTAGGAAATTGTATATGTATAGTAGGGATTCTACCTATGATAGGGAGATATTGAGAGGTTTTAGGTATGACATGTTAAATATGTGCTCTTGATAATATCATTGTGGTCTTTTGATAAGTTTATTTTGGCTTGCTGACATGTTTTGTTTATTAAGTTGTTCCATGAGCAATGGTATGACTACAATTAGTCTTAGATATGAATACAAATTGTAAATTCCCCCCTAACTTCATCCCATGGAAGTGTTAATAATAAATGATGTTGGAATACCATGATCTTTGGTATTCTATGGAGATGGTAGAGACTACCAATCGTGTGTTGTTAGTAGAACATAAAAAGAATATGGCCAAGAATTAGGGGTAATGCCCCTAATTCCAGGTATTCAAACAAAAATTTTCATTAAAACTATGCTTGTTGTAGATGCATTGCAGATAAAAATGTCATCACCTTTCCATATGGAACAAAATGGACCCTGGAGAAAGGCTACTTGTACTAGATATGATTTACTCAAGTTGAGGAAATGCTCATAGAAAGAGTGAATCCAATAATACAAGTAACCCACACAAGTGGTGGAAAATACAAATATATTATTCACACTATCAATTTCCCATAGGAGATGAGTACAATTGTAAATTACTTGCCTCACCAAATTGAGGACTTGGACATCTTGCTTGTGAGAAGGAACAACTCTTACCAAATATATTATGATTTTTTTGTTCGTATATATTGTATTATGGAAAGTTTGAAGTATAATTTAGAGCATGATTCTTATTATAAGGATGTCCAACTAACCTAACCACAATTTCTTATTTTCCTATTGAACTTACAAACATACCGCCCATGATTCACCTTGTCATAAGTAATATTCAAGAACCAAAAAATAGCCACATAGAACTTCATGAGGGATACAATGCCTCTATTAACCCACAAGACTAGAAACCATTATATTTTGTAGACATGCTCCCAAATGCATGTATAGAGGTAAAAGAAATAAGGATCTACTTGCAATCTATAGATTACATATCCACTACTTCCATTGATTGACCACTTGTTGGTTTGTAACCTATCAATGAATACAACACAAAAAGACTCTTTTATATGTTCTTCCCCACCCTCTTCCCCTTAGGGGATACCATGTTCAAACAACCATGAATCAAGGAAATTGAAATGCAATATTATTCTTCGCACCTATTCAATTACCATGATAATATATTTGGTAGACATCCTAGATTTTGTTATTTCTTGTACAACTTTATGATATTCCATCATAGCCAAGCAAAAATTGTTGTCTTTGTGAATAAAAACATTGAGTACAATTGCCCAACATATATTGGAGATATTTTCCATCTCTTTCAACACTACCTAACGACACACTCATAGAACAACTTATGCACTTTGACTCATCTCTCCATGGAACAAGATCATTCTAAAAAAAATCAAGGAATGAACTAATAGATATGATCACACAACTAGGAACTCTGACATTGTTCTTTACACTTAGTGTAACAAACACCAAATGGAATGATTTACACAAGTTCATGGCTGACAAAGCTCCAGATAATGCAAATGATCAATGTAATTGGAGAATTCAAAACATTATCATAAACCCACATCTCACATATTTGTACATGTACCACAGATTCACAATCTTTCATGAAGAGGTCCAGGAGAAATGCCTCCATGCAAAATAATACTAGCACAAGTTAGAAATCTAACCCTATTTCCCACACTCTTGTTAACTACAACTCTTGTATTCACATGCATATTCTTATAATTCTTGTTTCATGTTGGTATCAATGGAGGAATATATGGTCCACCCATATTCATAGTTTCATATGGTTGGAAAATGCACAATATATGAACACACTTCATTGGGAGGACATAATTGGTAAATGACCTAATTGGTAAATGATACAAAATATTCATTTGATAAATATGTTATATCTTGAAACTCATGATATATCCACCATAGGAATATCCAATTCAATCGCTAAATTCTTGATAATACCTACCTACTAAGAATAATATAAATATTCGCATTCAATCCACTTCAATACTATGAGGAACTATTTAACCATGTTCAACAACACACAAAATGAAATGAGTATTCATATTTTCAAAATAAAGGTTCCACCCTTAACTGTTGGTATAAAGTTTCATGGGAGTTCCATGCTATATCTACCATGTTCATTGACAAGCATGCTCATAAAAAAATACAACCCTGCTCAAAATGATGATAGATTAAACATCCACAACTATGATATATTGACTTCCAACATGTTCTCTCCCATCATGTTGTGCAAAAGTACATTTCCAATTATGAAACTAAAGCAAAGGAAAAATAAAAAATTTATCACCATATGCTAACCAAAACCTCCCAAGTCCTGGCTACATAGGACCCTGTTGTAATTGCAATTCAAAATTTCTTTACGAAAACTATTTTTGAACATAATTCAGGATACAAAAATTATTGTTGAACATGATTTAGGATACATAAACTATAGTTAAACATGATTTTAGGATACATAAGCTATTGTTGCAATTCAAAATTTCAATTCATACAGAAACACTTTGAAAAAATTTCAATGTTGGCCCCATTCACAAGTCATTGTTTCCCATGTCTAGTCCTAGTACAATGTATTTTTCGTTGTTCCTTTTAAAATTCATTCAACGATACACACGTTCATGCATCTAGTACTGCAAGGGAATATTTTTATGGTGTTGATTAAATAATGAATGAAAAAGAGGTATTTTTCATCACAACTATGACACGCATACATTTTATATACAATGTAGAACCTGAAAGAAAAATGAAGAAAGGTTGATGAAAACTTAAACTTGTGTCAACCAATTTGTCTACTTTGAAATAAAAATAGGGTTTATGGTTTACATGATGAATTGATGATGGAAACAAGTGGGTGTGTGAGTTAAATTTGAGTCTAGAAACCCTCCCATATCGTTAAGGCATGTGAATAGTCTATCCATGTCAAATTTCAATGCATACAAAAACAGTTTGAAAAAATTTCAACATTAGCCCCATTCATAGGTCACTATTTCCCATGTATAGTCCTAGTACAATGTTTTTTCATTGTTCCTTTTAAAATTCGTTCGAAAGTACACACGTTCCCACATATAGTACTACAAGGGCATATTTTGTATGGTTTTTATTAAACAATCAACGAAAAAGAGGTATTTTTCATCACAATTATGACACACATGCATTGTATATACAATGTAGAACCTGAAAGAAAAATGAAGAAAGGTTGATGCAAACTTAAAACCTGTGTCAAACAATTTGTATACTTTGAAAGAAAAATAGGTTTTATGGTTTACATGATGAATTGATGATGGAAACAACTGGGTGTGTGAGTCAAATTTGAGTCCAAAAACCCTCCCATATCGTTAAGGAATGTGAACAGTCTATCCATGTCAAATTTCAATGCATATAGAAATAGTTTGAAAAAATTTCAACGTTGGCCCCATTCACAAGTCATTTTTTCCCATGTCTAGTCCTAGTACAATGTCTTTTCATTGTTCCTTTTAAAATTTGTTTGACAGTAAACACGTTCCCGCATCTAGTGATGCAAGGGAATATTTTTTTGGTGTTGATTAAACAATGAACGAAAAAATGGACTTTTCATCACAACTATGACACAGATACATTGTACATACAATGTAGAACCTGAAAGAAAAATGAAGAAAGGTTGATGCAAACTTAAAACTTGTGTCAACCAATTTTTGTACTTTGAAAGAAAAACAGGGTTTATAGTTTACATGATTAATTGATGATGGAAACAAGTGGGTGTGTTAGTCAAATTTGAGTCTAGAAACCCTCCCATATTTTTAAGGCATGGGAATAGTCTATCCACGTCAAATTTCAGTGCATACAGAAATAGTTTGAAAAAAAATCAATGTTGGCCCCATTTACAGGTCATTGTTACCCATGTCTATTCCTAGTACAATGTCTTTGTGTTTTTCCTTTTAAAATTCATTCGACACACATGTTCCCACATCTAGTACTGCAAGGACTTGTAATAACATCGATAAACAAGTACTAGTTGATATAAATTGCACAAGCTTCATGAATTATTTCCTGTCTTTATTTTTTGCTCGCATTTAATTACTTCTTTGCTCCATAAATTAAATACTATTAGTATGAAATCATTATTTAAATATTCAATTCCCTATAGCACCTTCTTCTTGTCACTAAACACATGGGCTTAATTGGCATGATGCTAGTTTTGTACAACATATGCGATGAAAATAAAGAGCATGACCATGACGATGGGTATATTGTTAGGAGTTCCATGCACAACATTAATCCGAGAAATTCCAAATGAAATGAGGTTGAGATTGGATATATAGAGTGGTTGTGTGAGTTATATTTGAGTTTGAAACACACGTTCTTCTTGCCACATAACTCATGGGACAAATTCCCATGTTTTCAAACAGTTTTAATGAAGATTCTATAGAAATGAAAAACACATTCATGCAAACTTCGTTGATGCAATACTATGACAACAATGATGAAATCTACAATCATGATGGTATAAAAATGAATAAGATTCTCCTTTTTTCAAGAATAATTTATCCTCTACTAAATAATTCAACCCATGTGAAGGTGGAAGTTGATATGGCCCCCCTCTGTAAATGTGTTGAACTTGCATAGAATAGATCTAGTTGGGAATTGACATACATAGTTGCAAAGATGATGTCGACCCCTCCCTTCTCTCCTTGGGGCTGCTTGACCTCCTAGTCTAGGATTTTTCAAATCAAGGAGTCGGATCGAATCTTCGGGCCTTTATTATACCCCAAACAATCTACATAGGTCCCCTTTCCTTCAAAGTGAAGGTTATGTCAAACCCGCGGGCTCTTTCCTGGCCTCTTCAAATATTTTAAATAACATATACTAGAACCCCTTGCTAGGTCCTTTCCTTCACATATGACCTCAGGTTGTGCCCTCATGTAAGCACGTGATTGCAGGGTGGCCAAGAGTGGTTTGAGACCTAACCACTTTTCTCCCCGCAATTCACTACCAATTTCCACGTATCCCTTTGGCAATATCATGGTTTCAATTGCGGCCTGCTCTAGGATTTTTAAAGTCCGATCACTTTCTATCCCTACAATTAAGTGCAACCATCGATCTTGTGATCTCAAGCGGTGCCTCTTGACCAACAGCTATGATTCACTTTGGCTATTCGGGCTTCAGGAGTTTCAACTTCTACTCACCCATTTCCTTCTAAATTTCTTTCACCTGAAGATGATGGATTTCCACCACGTGTCCTTCGCAACGGATGATTGTGATTTAATTCAGCCTTCAGGACTTTGGTATTTTGTCACAATCCACACTTGAAATCCTCCAAAGAGAATT
>JASDQU011377835.1:0-22620 GCA_032191745.1 Picea mariana | reverse complement strand
TTTCATTAGTGTGGATTCTAAGACTCTCACTGGTTCAGACAATAAACTAGCAAGGATTCTGGTTGAAATAGACATCCATGAGGGTTTTCTTGAAACATTGCACATTGACTGGAGAGGCCATCTCACTTGCGAGGAGATAGACTATGTCGGCATTCCTTTCATATGTACACTCTGCAGGTAGATGGGACACCTCAAAAAGGTATGCACAGGTGCTTTTGTTGATGATCTCTCAGAGGAATCTATGCTAGAACTTTCTAACAACTCAGACTCTCCGATAGCACACACATACATACATTTTCTAGATTATCCAGAGGAAGATCTTTCTCCTGGACAGGACTCCATTACTGGTAAGTTAAGAACTATTTGTCTGACTCTCTTTTTCACACTCACATCTCTGTATATAGACTTCATAAACAACTTGGGACCAACTCATTTCTCTCGAGTGGACTCTCCCCCCTCTCATCCATCTTCTTGTCCACCCAACCATGCACTAGGACCTATTCCATCTTTACCATCTGTTTCCCTAGATACTCTCCACACTTTTTTCACTCCTACCTTAGACTTACACAGTACACTGAACTCTTCTTTTATTGATGTGCATACAACTAACATAGCATTAAACACACCTTCTATTTGCCCTTTGGAGGTTTAGGAACACTCTACTACCACTTATAACACTTCACATTCAACTCTATCTTTTTCTGATATTCCTGGTGTGTCCTCGACTGAAATAAATCTTGGTATAGTACCATCTTATACACAAAATAACACTTCTAATGATGCACAGACTTCCATTCATCCTGCTTTATCCTCTTTCCCTTTGGAGGTGCGGGAGCACTCTGCTTTCACTTACACCTATTCAAAACTAGACCTATCTACATCTAAACTTCCCGGTGTGTCCTCGACTGAAATATTGCACCCTACAATACCATCTCTTTTTCAGAATTTTACTCCTACTGATACATAGATTTACACTCATCTTGCTTCATCTATTTTTGATTGTTGTCCCCTGGAGGTGTTGGAGTACACACAAAGACCATATGTTTCTCCCCATCCTCGTGTGACTGAGAATTCATGTGATCTGACCCTCGAGCAGGAGGAGACTTATAGTCTACCAAGGATTAGTGATACACAACTTGCTGCTAGCACATTTGGTGTTGTATTGGATTCCTTGCTTCCATCCTACAAAGAAGTACTCTCACCCACACCCTTGCCTATCTTTCAGGGTTCATCTTTACTAAACTTGCCTTCTGCAGACCTCGGTCTAGGATCATATGAGACCTCATATTCATTAGCTGAGAAAGATTATACTTGGTCTAGAGGGCATGGCTATGAACATTCGTCGATAAAAACTTGCAGTGCCCGTCACAAGGAGGGAAACACATCAAAACTTCCAGTGATTTCTTCACACTCTTCTTCTGATATTGGGGCGCTTAGAGGCATGAAAGCCCTAGCAAGAGAAAATCCATGATATTAGTGGGTTTGGCAGTGACTTGGGACCCAACCATATATGATTTCTCCCCCTTTCTTTGCCATGGGGGAATTTTACTGTCTAGTTCTTCCTAGAAAAACAACAAAAGTTACAACCTCCTCAATGTTTATGGCCCCTGCTCCGATAGACAACTTTTTTGGGAGAATATTGAAGCTTGGGGACTTATCGATCTTGACAATTTTATTATTGCAGGTGATCTCAACCTCACTACTTTTGTTGGGGAAGTCTGGGGGGGAAACGCTATCCAGGATGCTCTGGTAGCTTTTTTCTCTTCCTTGTTCTTAGCACACAACCTGGTGGATTATGAGCCAACTACTTTGGCTCCTACTTGGAGGAATGGATGAAAGGAAAATGACTCCATTTCTAAGCGACTTGACCTCTTTCTCATTTTTGCTTGCCTCATCTCAAAAGATGATAGAATCCACACTTGGGTGAACTATCCTTTTATATCAGACCATGCTCCAATAATTTTACATCTAGACTCTTCCCAGCTCATGATTGCATATCCTTTCAAATTTAATTTGGGTTGGTTACTTGAAGTTGAATACAACACTATTGTTGAAGATGTTTGGAAGGATCCACAATTCCTTTCAGAATCTTGCATTCAACATCACTTTACCTGGAAAATCAAATGCCTTAAAGCCTGCACCAAAGCTTGGGCAACCAACAACTGAAAGCATAATTTACAAAGACTGCTAGAACTTGACACAAAAAATCAGTCTCTTCTACTTGCAGAAGTAAATTTGGGTACACCAGAAGATAGCAGTCATATTATACATGATCTTGAAATAGAGAGAAATCTGCTCCTACAAAAAGAAGAAACTATTTGGAAGCAACGATGCAAAACTAATTGGCTTAAAAGCGGTGACCTCAATACTAAATTCTTTCACAAATATGCAAGCTATTGTAGGAGCAAAAACTACATTTGGGATATAGTAGATGCGGAAGGATCTTGCCATAGAGGACAACCTTCTTTAAAATCAATTGCAGATAATTTTTTCAAACCTTTTTTTGAGGCAAACTCCTCTGTGAATCTGCAGACATCAGTTTCTGTAGCTAGTCTCTACACTAGTACTGCAACTGAGGAAGATTATCATTTGGTTGACTGTCCTTGCAACTTACCAGAGATTTTGATTGCACTAAAATCTTTCTCTAAGGATAAAATTCTAGGTCCAGGTGGCTGGACAATAGAATTCTATCTTCACTTTTTTTATTTGGTTGGCCCAGATATTCTGGTGCTTGTGGAGGATTCTAGACTAAATGGAAAGGTGGCAGGTGCCATAAAATCAACCTTTCTAACTCTTATTCCTAAATTTTCCACCACCATTCATTTTGGTGATTATCGACCCATAGCTCTCTGTAACCTCTGCTATAAACTCAAATAAAAAATTATCGCTACTGGGATCAAACCTATCCTCTCTCGGATCCTTTCAAAAGAACAACTGGGTTTTTAAAAAGGTCGACAGATTCTTGATGCTATTGGCACTACCCAGGAGTGCTTACATAGCATCAAATCCAAAAAGTCAAAGGCACTTATTCTTAAATTGTATCTTAAAAAGGCATTTGATTGCATTGACTGGGATTTTCTGAGATTGAGCTTAACTCAGATAGGGTTCAACCACTCATTAATTAAGTGGATTATGATCCGTGTGGTCAGTGAAAATCTTGCCATCTTGGTTAATGGAGAATCCTCTTCCTTCTTTTGCATTGGCAGAGGAATGTGGTAGGGTTGCCCCCTCTCACCCCTAGTCTTTATTTTGTCTATGGAAGCCTTAAGCCTGCTTCTCAAATCATGCCAAGCAAAGGGAAATATTTTAGGTATAAAGGTGTCCAGGACCATTAGGGTTTTACACCTACTTTTCGCAGATGACGTCATCATCATGACAACTGATTCCTTGCAGGAATGGAAGGACATTAATGAGATATTACAAATATTTTGTAATGCCACGCAACTTTCGATCAATTGGGAGAAATCATCTTTCCATTTTGCAAATCTACAACAACAATCTTTAGAAAAGCTCAAAGATATCTTCCCTTATTCTTTCTCCCATCTCTCTTCCAGACTCAACTACCTAGGCTACTTCTTAAAAATAGATTCTTACAAGTTGGTGGATTGGAACTGGTTACTTGCTAAAATTGAAAAAAAGATTGGCCACTGGTGTACGAGATGGATTTCTCTTGGAGGCCGGTACACTCTTATTAAATCTGTCCTTCCTGTCTAAAAGGAGGCTGGGGATTTCAGAACATTTATCTATTCAACCAAGTTCTTGTTGTCAATTCTCTTTGGCGCACGCTAACTCTACTAGGAATTTGTCATTCCATAATAAAGGACAAATACCTCTGTCATCATTCTATCAACAACTAGCTGCACATGGATACTGCTACCTCCAGGTCAGCTTCTTTCATTTCAAAAAAATTAATAAAATCAAAACAATTGCTTACTCGATGGGTCTGCTGGCTCCCTGGCTCTGGCCACTCCATCACTCTTGGTTGAGATTGTATTCTGGGCATGGATGCCATCTTCAAATTCCCCCATCAATTGCTGGATCATTTACACTCTAAATATATCTATTTTCTCTATCAAGCAAAGGACTACACCAGATCGGAGACATTGCCTGACCGATGGCGCACAAGTGAATCTCTAGAACTTATCGCAGAGAATTCATCTATCTGGAACACATTATGCGCGACCCTTACACTATCGGGAATTCATCTTACAGATATGGAGGATCTACTTCTTTGGTACGGGGGTGATCACTCTGATCTTTTAACTGTCCAAAATTTATACACAGCCTCTTCAAATTCGCGTTGGCATACTAATATCATTGGCTGGAGAAAACATATCTAGAAATGGCATATTCCACCTAAAATCAAGTTTTTTACCTATATTTTGACTGCATACAATCTTAATACCTGGGATTTATTGCAAAGGAAGGGCTGGATTGGGCCAAATATATGCCTTTTGTGCCACAAGGACTCAGAATCAGCATAACACTTATTCATCAAGTGCATTTTTTCCAGACAAGTTTGCGTTATACTCGCCTCGGTTTTAAAACTCAAAACGTTTTGGGATGGGTCCACCCTCTCGGATTGTTTCAATCTTTGGTCTCATAAGGAACACGGACATATGCACCTTCCATCCTTGGCCTGCTGGTCTATCTGTCTGAACAAAAATAATACTATCTTTGAAAATGGGACCCCTTCCTCGAGCTCCGCTGCATATAAAATACTTGGAATATACAAAACTTGGAATGATCTATATTATAAAAATCCAAGACCGCAACACATAAAGAAGACACCTGACATAAATGCCATTCCTACTGGATGGTTTGATGGAGCAGCGCAAAATAATGGCACTCAGAGTGGAGCTGGTGGTTTAATTAAAACCTTGGAAAATACTTACTATAAATGGACCTTCAATTGTGGCTCGAGTACCAACACTAGGGAAGAACTATTGGGCGCATGGGCATGCTCTTTCTAGCATCCAAAATTCACATTGAAACCCTCCAAATTCTTGGAGACTCCAAAATTATCATCGAGTGGTTGAGCAGCAAGGGCGACCTACAAGCTATCTCTCTCTTAGCCTGGAAGGATTGAATAAGAACTCCACAACGCTCATTCAATAATCTCAGCTACAAACACATCTTTCGAGTGCAAAACAATACAACAGATCATTTATCAAAGGAAGCTCTACAAAAAAAAGAGGGCATCATTACATACAATCACTAGATAGATGGTCATGAGGGACCACCTCTCTTTCTTACACTCTTCTAAGAGTAGCCTTCATCTCCCTCAAGTGGATTTTTCTGGTTTTTTGAAAAGTTGATATTATACTTCAAAATTACTAGCAGTTCAGATTTGTCGCTTGTTTTTACCTAATCTTGAGAATTTTCTTCACTTTACTGATCCATTTTATTATTCAGCTTGAAATTCCTTCTCAATTGTTAGAAGCAACCAAATTATTATGAAATTCAAGTGTGATAATCCTCCTAAATGAAATACAACTATCCTCCTCATTACAATAGAGATGTAAGCTTTTAATTATTTATTAAAGATAATCACCCCAAATCTAACTATGGCCATACGACCAACAATAAGCACTCTCAATGATGGTAGTAAAGATTATTCAAAATGATATTTTTTGAAGTTTCAAACTGAAAATTATTTGAGTGTTTGCTCCATGCTTAACACACTGCCTTACACACCCAATGATTGACGATCCTTTGTATGGTTTTGGATATTATTCGTGGACTTTCCAATCCCTTCACTATCTTTTACACTTTGAGACTAATATCTTTAGATTTATGTGGTTTAAATCTATGTGAATTTTTAATAGTTATTTGTGCCTTTCCCTTTCCCTTCACCTTCTCCATTCATTTACTTACTTCGAAACAAATCCACAGTTTTGTGTTGCTTGTTTAGCAATTCCATAGATCTTATTAGTTAGGTGTGCATCATGTATATTTCCTCCATTTTAGCCTGAATGTTTGAAGACTTTGTAATATGCACATTGTGTATATATATATTTTAAAATTACACTATATTTGTTTGCATTCTACATGAATTTAGAGGTTTGAGTATATATGGATGCTTATATTTAGAGGGATTTTCATTTTGTTTCTTGTAATATATAACAACATTGTTATATTGTTATATATATTTTTAGAAGATTTTTTTTATATAAATTTCAAGAAATTTATTAATATACATTGTTGATATTCATTGCATTTTGGCTTGAATTGTTAATTACAATACATATATTTAAGAAATTTGCAATGTATTTCTTGATATATTTACTATACATTGTTGATATTCATTGCATTTTGGCTTGAATGGTTAATAACAATACATATATTTAAGAAGTTTTCATTGTGTTTCTTGATATATTTACATATTGTTATGTATATCTTCAAAAATATTTGTTCATTGCACATTTCTTTCATGCTTTCTTCATAAATTTTGGTCTCATCCTCTCCAATAAATAACAATATCATCAAAAATTATGAATCATAATATGTCTTATCAATCTTTAACATTTGCTAATGTGTTCAAGAAAAAATTTGCATTTGCCCCAAGTCCAACACAAGATAATTTTAACATTTGCTCCATGATGGACACATTGCCTTACATATTGTATGCCTCATGGACACATTGCCTTACATATTGCATGCCCCATGCAACCAAAGTATTTAAAAACAATTCTTATTTCTTAAAAAACCCATATTTTACTTGTTATCATTCTCTTCAATTTCGAAGGCACCGACACAAAAGTATTTCTTAATGTGCAATCTAAACATTTTACATTTTGGTGTTTTTTTTTGGGTATATTTTTCAGTTGATTTTGTCCGAAATTTGGTCATAAATTGTTAGAAATGTATAATTAAGTGGTTGAGTCTGTATAATCCAATCATCCCAGTTTTTTCAGGACGTTGAATCCATTGATGCATTAAAAAATGTAATTTAGACAACATAAATGGGTGTTTCACCCAAATTTATATCGTCGGATTTTGGTGAAAAACACCAAAACATAAAAAGTTTAGACAACGTCATTTCTTAATCCCAGTGACAATGCTCTTGAAACAAATCTTTCCAATGAATGGGTCATTAATGGAGATCTCAAATGTGGTGTTCCATACTAGCAACTCCTTGCTCTTCACTCCAGACACCTTTTTCATCTTGCATTGCACAACATAATCATTGATCTCTAGACCATATTGTACCAATCTCCCAATTGTCTTGAATTGGTGCTCAATCTTCTTATTCTACTTCATGCATAAAGCATGTTTCCCTCACGTGCCCATATTCTTCAAGCTCACTATTTTACTTGCAAACCCATATTCTTCAATCTCATCAAGGAGTATTAGGCCCTTGGGAATACCTACCCGTTCAAGCAATTCCATGGATTTCTTCTTGTAAATTTCACTTCCATAGTAAATTTTTTCCCTTTCTTTTTGATCATTAGAAAGATGAAGATTCATTCTCTTTCTTTTGTTTTATAACACCTCTACTATCGTCTTAATCTTATAAAAAAATGCATGGGATCTAGAGAGATGAACTTGTGTTATAAGTGAAACACTAAATGCATTCAACAATAAGTTTTAATGTTGATCACGCTTGTCAGTAGGGACATCGCCACTACAATGAGACTTGTTATATTATCAGTTACATACAAACCTTTCTTATGATATCATTGTCTTTTGTTGAGAATTTAGTATCCCAAACATAATTTAACTTTTCCTTAAAATAATAAGTTTACATTGAAATAAATTTTACCAAAAACACATAACATGTATATTTACTCATAATTACATTTAACAATAAAGAGCATTTTCATTATTTATTTAATTCATAAGTTTAAAAACCACAAAGTAAAATTTTCCAAATTACATTAGCTTTAATATTTTTTAAAACTTTTACACCTTTTAAAATAACACATTTCCTAATCAACAAACCATTGCATGAATAACCTTCCATGTTAACATATTTGTTAATGATTCTCTCATAAACATTGAGCCATGAATCAACCTTCCATGTTAACATATTTGTTAATAGTTCTCTCATATTTTATATAAATCATTTACCATGAATCAACCTTCCATGTTAACATATTTGTTAATAGTTCTCTCATATTTTATATAAATCATTTATTTAATTTTTAATTTTAATATTTTTTTAAACTTTTACACCTTTTGAAATAACACATTTCCTAATCAATAAACTATTGCAGGAATCAACCTTCCATGTTAACATATTTGTTAATAGCTCTCTCATAAACATTGAGTCATGAATCAACCTTCCATGTTAACATATTTGTTAATAGTTCTCTCATATAAATCATTTATTTAATTTTTGAATTTTTATTTTATAGAAACCATTTGCTTAATTTTTGAATTTCCAAATATGAATTGGATAAGTTTTTCCAAATCGAAAAATCCATCTGCATTTAGGTACATCTATTAAAGAAACATTCATTTTACTTTCAAATAAAACCTTAATCTTGGCTAACCTTTAAACAAATCAATATGCTATTAAATCACAAATAAAAATATGTTTTTATTTTTTTGTCAATATGTCCATATGAATTGAGACCCTGAGACCTTAACCAGATGAGTACTTTATAACTAAATCATAAAATTTTAATATCAACCTATTAACTAAGTTGAAATTTCTCATTTCATAATGAAACAAGTGTTTCATAGCAGCTTAGTCTCTGCTGATGAAATTTGAAAATACATAATGAATAGTCAAACTTATTATATGATTAAATACATAGATAAAATAGATATTAAGTATGTATATAGTATGTGCTCACACTTAAACTATCCTCACACTTACACTATCCCCATACTATATTATCACTGGTGGAAATATCCCCAAACTAGACTACAAAATAAGCATTCAAACGCAATTACTTGTTTAAGAGTGTTTCTTTATGTTTATTTTAAAAGGTGTTCCTTCAATATGAAGGTAAAGTATTTTTGGATATTGTACGCTGAGATGCCATGAGGTTATGAGATTTTACGCATAAGTCTCTCTCATATTTATGTATATATGATAAAACAATTCTACAAAGAAAGGCCTATCGTGTGATGATTTTGAGAAGAAAATTAGACCTAACGAAAGTGCCAGAATACAAAGAGACCTTATGGACTTTTCCCAAATATATCGTATACATGCGAAAAAAATTCTACTATGAGCTCCTCCATTTTCCATCATCACCATATACTGTATATCGGAAAGTCTATAATGATAAGATGTAAATGTGGACACTACATATCCATCGTCACCAAAAAGGCATATATCTGATTGTTGGTGATTTCCTTCAGGGTAGTGATAATGGAGCTTTTATCTCAAGCATACCAATCCCTCTGTGTAGTTTTACTGACCGTAGGATATTAAAGCGAGTGGGAATCCAAGTAGTGCATATTTATATTATTGTGTACAAAAATAGCTACCATAAAGAACGATATACAAATGTTCAGGTAATTGTAATCTACAAGTGGGATTTTCTTCTGTTAATACTATTATCCCCTAGCCTAGGGATAACTAAGGAGGTCACGTCTCGAGGCCCACATGTCCTATACATGGAATGTCGAGAGCCATATGACTTAAGCATGGCCCTAGAAGGCCCCTCTTTCTTCAAAGTAGTCCACATATCACCAACAATAGTATCCATCACACCAGCCTGGTCATGAAGTACCAGTGAGTCTTGCTCCATGAGGTTATGAGTCTGGGTATCATGGTATGTATCTCTTTGATTTTTGAAGCACTTGAACATGTTGTATTGAATCCTTCTTCATTTCATGGTGTTTTCTTGGAAATTATGCTCTTTGCCTTGTTCAAACCAGGAAGGGTGACATAGTGCCCTAGTAACTTGATTTCCCTTTAGGATGGGTTGCTACTGAGTGGATGTTTTAAAATTCATTGTATGTTCACTCCATACTCATCACTTTCCATATTTATTCCTTCCATCTCCCTTTTCCTTTTTGGCAATTTGGATTGGATACACTAGGAAGGGTTGTACCTTACCTGATGGGAAGAAGGGGATGTCTAGAGGGTAAAAGTAGTTGGCAAGAGTTAAAAACCAATTTTGAAACCTTCAGGATGCTTCACCTAGGGATCCCCGAGAAAGAAATGAAAAGTTTCTCAGCAAGAAAATGGGACCCACAAGATAACATAAACACTCAAGGTACTAGTTGATGGATATGAGGTCTCATAACAAGCCAACCTATTATGACCATGGACATGTAGCAGTATGACATTACCACCTATCTGGTCACCAAACCAGGGTAGTGGTTCTTGGCGGCATAGCCAATAGAAAGGGGGTCTCATCACGAGCCAACCTTCTCATTTCTGTGAAATGTTTGTGGATAACACTGTCACCTCTAGTCATCAAGCCAAGACAGTGGCCCTCAACTATTCCCTTGTAGCACAAGAGAAAAATAAGAAATAAAGATAAGAATAAAGGGAAATGAATGGGCTAGGAAACAATTGCATCCATGACAAGGTGAAGCTCCACAAAGACACCTGCATGTAAGACTCTACATTTCCCTGTTATCATATGCACCCCATGCCCAAATATTTACCCCATGCCACCTCATACACTTGCATGACTTGGACTGGAATCCACCTAGGAAACACCCCAAACTTAAAGGGGATTAGCCCAATAGGACACCCTGAGACCCTCTCCAAACCTAACTTGTCAAATTAGATAATGTATTTGAGCATTTGTTTGGGCTTCAAGGGGGTTTGATGCACATGTTTGGGTGATTTAATTATTGGATGTGATTTACATGCTATGATACTTGTGACTTATGAACCCTTGGAGGGCGTACTTTTTGTTTCTGCAGGACCTTTCCTGGTGGATAGGTACACATGAGGGAATGATTAGCTCAGACCTTCATGAGGACTCAAAGCTCACAAATGGATGTTGGAACCCCAACCAGGGGGTAAGAAGAGATTGAAGGATTTCACAGTGAAGGAAGAAGATGTTGCCTTTGGAGGCACCCCGGGAGGCCTAGATAATGGGAGGCCACCCTTCCCCACTTGGACGTTGGATTTGGAGACCTTGGACATCACCCTAGCCCCATGACATCACCCAGAGCTAGGGTTTGACATTGAGAGATGTTGGACTGCAGTTTTTGCATGTGTGGCATGGAGGAGGTCCTTTGGAGGCCCAACATTTTGCTAGATGACCTCAACATCTCATGGAGGAGGCCTAACGTCACCCTAGGAAGGAAGTCATCACCCTCTTTAGGGTTTTAATGTTGAAAATTGATTTAATTTGAATTTTAAGAACAACTTGACATGTGGGCTCTATTTTGTGAAAAGACACAACTTTTGGATTAATTAGCCAAGATTTCCCATATAAATATGGCTAGCTAAGTTCAGTTTTTCATCATAACTCATCACACACAGGTGGATTGAAATGTTTTCCCTCTTTAAGGGTTATTGGTTGAAACAACTAGTGCACATCTCTTGGGGAATGTAACACCCTGGTTTTAACCCTTATGAACTAGAATGTATTATGTAATTGTGACTTAGGATGGTGAGCCAATAAAGTTGAAAAAGGGCCAGAGTGCCTAGGAAAATGTAATACTTCATATAAATTAATAAAATACACCGCTAGCTACAAGACAGACAAGGAAAAAAGAGATATGGGGCTATGATTCCACGAGAGAGAGGGGCTTGAGGGGATAAGTCTTTTTATTATTATTTTATTTTACCCATAATTGATTTTATGGAGAAAAGGGGTTACATGAGCTTCTTAGAAGGGAGGCCATGTGGCTCTTGTCTTCATGTAATTTAAACATCCCTTGGGGGGGTTGTTTTGGTCTTCTTCCCCTTCTTCTTCTTCTTTTTCCTCACTCATTCTAGAATTCATGTGCTCTTGGTCTGAGCATGGATACAAATGGTTGTTTGGGTGGATCTTGGTTAAGTTTGGTCACAACTGCGAATCTTGAGAGTCTCAACATGGATATTCTTTACCAGAAGCCCTGGAGCCTTGGAAGGAGATGGGAAACCTAAGGGACTGTGTGGCAGAGAAGAGGGTCCATTCTCTTAGGTTATGTAGGCTGGGCAGAAGAGAGCTGGTGTACTTTGGATTGTTGTAAGTGTTGAAAGGCATATGATAGCTTGAGTGCTAAAAATCCCGTTAGTATGATATCGATGGTAGTTCTGCAAGAACTTCACATAGCTGAGAATCCTGGGAGTTTCTAGTAGGGAGATTTCCTGACCAATAGCACTGGATCCCTGGAGAGAAATGGAACAACCTCAGGGACTACATGGCAGAAAAAGGTGTTCATTTCTTTGGGTTGTGCAGGCTGATGGGGAAAGAGATATGGAAATTAGAATTTGTTGTGTGGTTGGGAAACCTGAGAGCTAGTTAGCCAACTGTTACGTGTTTTATATTTGGCCTAAGACCCGTTCTTGTGGATTCATAGCCCTGGCTCAGGGGTGACCTGTTGTTGAGTGTAAAAGAACAACAATGTATATGGTTGGGATGGATGTCCTTGGTCTGTAGCAAGTTGGTGAATGTTACTTGAAAGATAAGTGTTCTCTCTATTTTTTTTCTAATGTTATTTCCATTGTGTATTTAATTGTCTTTGAGATATGTATTTTAATGTGTCTTTATGTTGGCTATTTGTTCTACATGACACATTGTTTACTTCTTATGTTGTAGCATGGATCTTGTCTTATGCATGCAATTTTCATGCCTCTAACATTGTTGAACAGTCCTTTGATCTTGAGATAAGATCAGAGAACAGAGTCCTTGGACTGTAGCGTGCCTCTTCTGTTGGTGGATGGGTGTGTTGCAGTCGGATTAAGTGGCATAGTCTGGCCTGTGGGTGGTTGAGTGCGTTATAGATTGGTATCATATCTACTGGCTGAAACACCGGGCCGATATGGGCTAGATATTTTGGTCAGAGTCTCATGGTTGAGATCGATTTATGACCTTGAAATCGAATAGATCAGGAGGAATGGAATTGCAGAGTCCATGCATAATCCAGAGCGTCGGAGATCCTTGAAAGGGATTGTGGTATCGTGACCATCCCTTTCGAATTTGGGAGTGATCGCCAAGGGAGATATGGATTGTTGGATCAAAGGGCCGGTGAGTAGGAGCTGTCCAATGAAGGCAGAACCAGAAGTTGGGAAAGGTTAAGTCCTAACCGTCAGATCTAGATTTTTTATCGTTAGTCGTCGATCGAGGCCAAGTGCGAAAGGTAAGACATTGAAACTTCACTGCTTCAACGATCTTGGTAGGCAGGAAAAGCTTGAATTGTCGAAGGCCGGAGTCACGAAGTCCTGTCAGCTGTCCAATCTGATGGAAGGCGCAGGGAGATCTCCGTCATTGATCATGGTCAGCTGAAATTGACCACTTCAGGAGTATGTTACTCTGGGATTTTCTAACTTTGTTGAACTGTTATAGCTTGAATCCCTGGAGCCTCGAAGTCCCATAATTACCATCGACTGTTAGATCCAGGGAAGGACTTCGAGATTGTTTCGGGCCATTAGATATAGTAGTGGTAGAGGGGTAGCAAGGTTCGGACTTCGAAACTTTTCCACTTCGGTGATTACTAAGTATGTTGTAGAGAAAAAACCCAAAGCGTCGAAGCCCCGAAGTGTCAAATTCACGAAGTGTAAAGCCGTGAGGTCATGTGGACCGTCAAATCCAGAGAAATGATTATGGATCGTCCATGCAGTTGATGATGTGGCTTATGTTACATGATAAGGGTGTCATGTGGGGACACGTGTCACCCGGATTTGGTACCTTTTGGACCCCGATCTATTCATTTTTTAGTAACATGTGGCACATGTGCCATAGGTCCATGTCACCCTAGGTGACGTCAATGCGCCATGTCATCTCCGGGAGTATGTGACTCTGGGGGTTTCCAGGTTTCCACTATTGGAAAGTGTTGAAGCCTGAAGTCGCAAAGGCATGTAGACCATCAATATGAGTTTCCTTTGGGACCTGTCTCGACCGTTGGACCAAGCAAAGGTAAGTACTTCAGAGGATTTTCACTCTAGGGAAGTGGAAGACTCGGGAATGTAAATATCTCGTAGCCCTGGAGCGTCAAATTTCTAAAGTGTGTAAGGACCATCCATCCCAATGCTTGATTAAGTCTCGACTGTCCGATTGATTCGTGGATGAACATGGTAAGTACTTCGGAGGATTGTCACTCCAGGGAAGTGGAAGACTCGAGAATGGAAATATCTCGGAGCCTCGGAGAGCCGAATTTTCGAATTGGTTGAGAGTCATCCATCTCAATGCTTGATTAAGTCATAGTAGTTGATATCATTGAAACATCCAGATGGGGGCAAGACCATCCATTCGGTGGGAGATAAAATCTCGACCATCTGATCTGCTATTAGATTCATTGGAAGGGCTTCGATGAAGCTTAACTCTAGGAGAAATCGAATATTGAAGAGGGAGAATAGCCGAAGGCCGAAGTCCAGAGGACTTGGTCCCCGCGTCGGTCTCATGATAAGGTAAAGGGGTTGTTTATAGGCATGAAGGGACTAGAAGTGAATACAATCTCAAATATTATGTTTAAACGAGGTCATGTGTAGAGAATAAAGAGAAAAGTGCTAGAGGAAGGCATTAAATAATTAATAAGTCCATGGTTTCGAGCCATGGTCACATGGAAATTGAATTGAAGGAAGCACCTATGCATAATTTGGATTATATACCAGTTTAAAGGGGGTTGTGGAATTTTTCGACAAAATCTTGTTGCAAAACAAGAGAAAAAGGGTTGAAAGTGGTTTTTTTCAAGGAGCCCTAACTTTCAGCTCCAATATTGAATTGGGGTGAGATTTCAATCATTGAAAAGATGATTTAGAGGAGAATGACCTGGAATCATTCTATTTTTGGATAACTATTATAATTGATATTTTCTTTTCTTCATGAATTAAACAGAAAAGGTACCTGTAAATGCAATTGACAATTTTTGTATGATATGTATAATTCTAACTAGATGATTTCTTGTAGATTTTGGAAAGATTAGAGGTACAATCAAATCAATTCCATCTTAGGATCAGATGTTAGGGTCATGGGATAATGACAAATTTTACAAGATTTGGATGAGGCAATAAAGAGATATAGAGAAATTAATGAAAATGGGATAAAGAACTCAAGATTGGTGGAACAAAAGTATTAGTCAACAACCTCAATATTTGAATAAATTGTAGGTACAAAAAAAGCAAGAGTCCTCACATAGGATATGAAGCTAGCAGGTTAAATATGTCATGGATGGGAATAAAAGGAAAAGTATGACTTCCTATTCTTGAAGGAAGAGAGGTGTAGACAATTGCAAAGCTTAAGTTTGAACGAAATCCACTTCTGATATTAGAGTTCACAGTGGAGTCAGGATGCCAGTGTAGATGAATTCAATGCTCTCTCACTTGAAAAGTTTCACTAAATGAAAATGGACTTCCATTGGGGAATGGTATTAAGTGTGGAAGGTATGGCTTCATAGGGAAATGTTAATAAAGTAACCTAATGGACAACCAGGAGTAATAGTATTTGATTCAAGAAAGTTGTAGTAGAGTGATGGAATGTTTGAGCTACTTCATTCCAGTGTGTTGGAATGTGCCATAAAGGTAAAGTTGTATATGACTACCCAAAAAGAGCTATGGAAATTGGAGCACACTGGTTGGATTGTAGAATGGCCAAGTGAAACTTGGCTGGAAAGTCTTCAGACCAGGGAATAATAGTGTAGATGAGTAGAATGGGAGCACACAAGGAAGCAAGGATCTGAAGGAGTTCAAGAACAACCAACTACAACATAAATAGATAAATAAATAAGTTAATTAAGAAATAAATGCACTAGAGTGCATGGGGCATATAATGAATTTAAAATGCATATGCATTAGCAGGCATGCCGACAACAAATACTTGGTGCATATGGATGTGTAATTGCACATGCGTGGATATGCATATAACATGCTTGTGAACTTAGAGTAGTCTATTATTAAGAATCACTGATGTTATGGAAATTGAGTATGACTAATGATGGATTATGTATTTAGGAAAAATGATATAGCAAGGTTAAAGATGTGTATGTTGTTGTTGCTTATGTTTTCCATCTAGGTGAAGACCCATGAGGGTGGCAAGAATGATGATCAAAATGATGAAGGAAGAAGTCTGCGAGCTTCTATAAATATGAGTTGATCAGTTGGCAACAAGTAGGTTGATAACAACCAGGTAGGTATGCATTTGGTTTCTGTTGATGCATACATGTGGAAGGGGATTGAGGTAAGAATTCCCTCAATTAATTTTCAATATTTAAATTGATATGTAATGGCAAAAGGCGTAGAGTATGTAAATGTTGTCGATACTAGAATGCATTTAGATAAAATGTTAGTTGCATATAATGTTATGTTTGGTTATGAGATCATAACCGGGTTAATTCAGGAGATTTACTCCTTCTATAACAATGAATATCCATAGTGATAGTCGTGTTTAAAACCATAATATGGTTGGATATGGAAGGGATATAGCATTATGTGAGTGCTCAATGGTGTATACTATATAACTAATGTTTGGACTGCAGCCTCTTTTCCGACACTGAAGAGAACTTAAGAATTATATTCTTAGTGTTGTGTTTGGGTTGAAAAGGAAGGTATCCAAATAGTTAGGCAAGCGGTAGGAAGTTCGTGGATGATGTGTTGAGGTGTTGGCCAGACCTTCCAACTCACCTTTGTGAATGCATGACATATTTATGTGGTATTATGTAGTCAATGCATGGATGCATTGTGTAAATGTGGTCATCAGTATTGGTACATCGATTGATATTTTATTTAATAATTAATTGTTGCATTATTAAAAGCATGTGGTGCTGAAAATGCATAATGATGGATAGATGCATTATATTTAATATAAATACTAGCTGAAGGTGATTGGATTGTTTTTTGTCATAATTCCAAGATCAATTTTTGGAGCTATTAAAAATGTTACAAGTGATATTACAAGAATTATTGAATGCATTTGGGTGAATGCATGTATATATTATATAACATAGAAATGATTATGCTAACCACTGGAATGATGTGAGTATTGCTAACTCATGACGTTGAAAACACTTTAGGAACTGTTAGATATTACTATAAGGAAGTTGCAGGTTAAAGTAGCTACATAATGATAAATTACAAAAAATATCTGTTGAAGGAACAAAGTAATAAAAATATCTCTGGATAAAAGAAAGAAGAGATGGGTTGATAATACATGTGTAAAGAATTGATGGAAGTGACTAAATTGTAGTTGTAAACAATTCTGAGATCACTTTGTGATTTTGTTTTGAATTGTTACCATATATATATATATATATATATATCTTGTACATGAAATACTGACAATTTGTTTGGTTGAGTGTAAATTGATAAAATTACAGGTAGGATGGTCTTGGATATGGAAGGGATGTAAGCCATATATAAGACTAATATCTACAGCTACAGAGCCAAACATTATGAGAAAAAATCTCATGCTTGGGAAAATTTTATTTTCTTGTATAAAACATATTGACATTTATGATTGAAAATGATTATAGTGATATCTCATGATGATTGTATACATATAATATAGCTGAGATGTTGGATATGCAAGTTGGAAAGCATGGAAAGGGCTATTGTTGTGACATGAGAACCTTGTGTCCCTATAAATATTCTTGTGTAAGAATGCCTTAGCTAGGCAAGATGGATCACCTGAGGGACTGTATAGCAGAGAAGGGAATACCTGAGTCTGGGCCTGGAAGGTGAGTGATCACAGGGAAGACGAAACTTTGATCGTTCTTGTAAACTATTGATTGGGTTCATGCACACAATGAGTATGTCAAGGAAACAAGTGAAACAAGTTAACAAGACAACCATATGGATGCAGATCCACGAACCACACAAATAAGTATTGTACTGGATTATGCAAATTTATTCTTAGATTATGAAAAAAAATAAAATAAAAAATTATGCACAAATTGTGAATTGACATGCTTGTTGATTCTAATTGTTGTAGGAAAATGATGAATGTTGAGGATCTAGAAAAGTAGTAGACTATGAGGGAAAATAAGAAGAAGGTAATGTTGGAGCAGTTGAATGACAAAGGCATAGAATGAAGAAAGTCCAATGGACTTGTTGTAGCTGAAGTTCTGGAAACCACAACTCTGAAACTTCCTGGCTGAGTGCACTGGAGCCCTGGAGAGAAATGAACAACCCGAGGGATTGCATGGCAGAGAAAGAGGTTCATTTATTTGGGTTGTGCAAGGTTGAGAGGGAAGGAGAAATTGTTGGTTGGAACTGTTTCCAGAAATATAAATTTGAAAGGTCATTATACATGTTTTGTGTCGAAATTCCCATGTATACATGTTTAATTTAGGCCAGAGTGCCTATGCATATAAAGAGTTGGTTGGATTGCCTATGTGTATTAAGGCCCAAGAGCCTAGATTTGTAATGTTGATAACATTGGATTGATGTCATGCACTGAGGATAGTGCCAAAATAAGAGGAGGGGGATGTAACACCCCAGTTTTAAACCTTATGAACTATAATTTATTATGTAATTGTGACTTAGGTTGGTGAGCCAATAAAGTTGAAAAAGCGCCAGAGTGCCTAGGAAAATGTAATACTTCATATAACTTAATAAAATTCACCGATGACTGCAAGACGGAAAAATATAAAAGAGATAGGGGCCTATGATTCCATGAGAGAGGGGGGATTGAGGGGTTAATCCTTTTTATTATTATTTTTTTTTACCCATAATTGATTTTATGGAGAAAAGGGGTTACATGAGCTTCTTGGGAGGGAGGCCATGTGTCTCTTATCTTCATGTAATTTAAACATCCCTTGGGGGGTTGTTTTGGGTCTTCTTCCCCTTGTTCTTGTTCTTCTTTTTCCTCACTCATTCTGGAATTCTTGTGCTCTTGGTTTGAGCATGCATACGAATGGCTGTTTGGGTGGATATTGGTTAAGTTTTCTCACAACTGCGAATCTTGAGAGTCCCAGCATGGATATTCTTGAGAAAAACCGCTCGAGCTCTGGAAGGAGATGGACAACCTTAGGGACTATGTGGAAGAGAAGGGGGTCCATTCTCTTGGGTTGTGTAGGATGGGAAGAAGAGAGCTGGTGTACTTTGGATTGTTGTGAGTGTTGAAAGGTCTATGATAGCTTGAGTGTTGAAAAGCTTGTTAGTATGATATCGATGGTAGTTCTGCAAGAATTTCCCATAGCTGAGAATCCTTGGAGTTTCTAGTAGGGAGATTTATTGACCAGTAGCACTGGAGCCTTGGAACACTATATGGTAGAGAAAGGTGTTCATTTCTTTCAGTTGTGCAAGCTAAGGGGGAAAGAGAGATAAAAATTAGGATTTGTTGTGTGGTTGGGAAACCTAAGAGCTAGTTAGCCAACTATTGCGTGTTTTAGATTTGGCCTATGACCCGTCCTTGTGGATTCATAGCCCTAGATCAGGGGTCACCTACTATTGAGAGTAAAAGAACAATAGTGTCTATGGTTGGGAGGAACGTCCTTGGTCTGCAGCTAGTTGGTGAATGTTACTTGAAAGATAAGTGCTCTCTGTGTTTTCTGTCTAATGTTATTTCCGTTGTGTATTTAATTATCTTTGAGATATGTATTTTAATGTGTCTTTCTGTTGGTTATTCAATGTGCATGGCACGTTGTTTACTTCTTATGTTGTAGCATGGATCTTGTCTTATGCATGCGATTTTCATGCCTCTAACATTGTTGAACAATCCTTTGATTTTGAGATAAGATTAAAGAATGAAGTCCTTGGACTGCAACATGCCTCGCTTGCTGGTGTCTAGGTGTGTTGCAGTCGGATTAAGTGGCGTTGCCCGGCCTATGGGTGGCTGGGTACGTTACAAGGAAGCTTTATGGTGGTGTATATTGGCATTTTTCATGGTGGGATGGTCTTCAACTAAGGTTTGACTTGATTATTCTTGTTGAAGTAAATAGAAAATCTACATTTTATTCATGCAATGAATGTTTGTGGTAAAATTTTCTTGTTTTATGTCAAATATTATGAAATTTCTTGTTAAACCCTAGGGGAGAAACAATAAATTCTTATTTTCCCTATAACTCGTCTACTAGCTTGAATTTGCCAACCATACATTGTTTTGGAAGTGATTACTAGAGCCCTAAAGGGCTAGCTCTCTAGTAACTTCATTCTAATTACCAATTATATTTTCTAAAAGAAGTCTAAGAAAGGAAGGTATGCTAGCGCCTATAAGTGCCTATTATCTAGCAAGACCTCTCTTCAAGATTTATATGCTTGAGGCCTTGAAGTTCCACCACCTCTTTCCTTAGACACATATTATCATTTCTTTATTTCCCAAGTGATATTTTTGTTGTTATTTGACTCCATAATCCCCTCAAGGCACTAATTTACATACTCTTGTGGATGAATGAGATCAAAACAAACTTTCAAACTTCCTTTCTTGAAGCTCTCACTAACACTAACACTAATATAGCTTAGAAACACTAACAACCACACTGATGCTTCTTCCATAATCACTGCTACAACTACCATTTGCACCTTATATTAACATACTAACATCCAAAAGTTACCCAGAAATTTGCACTAGCTTAGGTGTTATCACCCCAAGGCTCTAGTCTTCCCTTTGCTATCATTGTAAGTGCAAATTTAGAAGTTGTTGAAGGTTGTTGTAACCACTATTAAAACCATGATTTCAACCCCTAACAACCCTTAAACCGCCCATAAGACCACCCATCACTTGTACTAGGAAAGCTACTATCGATATATGCTTAATTGTTTGTTTAATTGCCCAACTTAAGTACTTTTCTAAAGTGGTTTTGTTGATGTCATCATTATTTATTTTACTGTTGTTACAATTGTCTTGAAAGCCCATTCAAGTCACTTATTGAATTGTTTTAATATTGAAATTGTAAGTGACAAAGTACTATCAAATTGCAAAGTCTTTATATCATTTTTTGTCATCATAACTTGCAATTTCTAGACATATTGTTATTTTTATACATTTTATCTTTTTTCTATACATAAGAGTGTTTTAGTTTCATATTTCTATATTGAAGTCACTAATTTGAAACATTGATATCATTGTTTATTGCTAATTTTTTTTGTATCATTGGTAAAGGGAAGGTACCATTCACCTTAAGCTTTCTCCTTGACCCTTTAAACCACACCATGTGACTTCTTTCCTTGAGTGACCTAGAGAGAGGGGTGGGTTTTTACCTGGTCTTTTTACCCTTCATCAACCAAATAGGTCTTGGGACGTCTCCCTTGGAGTGGGTATTTTCTTCTCCTAAATAGAAAGAGGTATCCTATTGGGGTGATAGTGATAGGACTACCTCTGTGTTACATCAATCTAGGCCTACTTTCCTTTAGGATTTGAGAAAGTATAGATTGTGCGATAACATTTTTGGCGTTGTTTCCGGGGAAAATTGAGTAAATATTCCTCAATGACACATTTTCAGTAGGTATTTAAATCAAAGCCTTCACTTCACAGAGATTACTTGGCGACTCCACTGAGGGTGATTCCCTCACTCCCTTTGATAATCCCTAAGAGGTTATCTGGTGACTCCACTAACTTACTCTCTACTTCATGATACTTTCAAGACATGGGATCATGGCACCCTATGAACAAGTGTATCTTATTATTGATTTTGAAAGTTTTCAAGGATACCCACACTATTTTGATATAAAATGGTTAAATAACTATCCAAGATTCGGAGGCCTCCTAATTACTCACATTGTAGAATTCTTGAAGTATATAAGTGAGATAGAATTTGAAGGTGAGGATGTTCTAGTAAAGTTGTTCATAATTTCCCTGTTGTCCTTTTTGCAAGATTGGATTAAGGGTTATTTCAAAGATAAGGATATATCATCTTTCATACACCTCATCAATATGTTTATTGAGTTTGTGAAACCACAATTCCAGACATATGAATATGTCCTTCAAAATATCACAATAGCCCTAGAGGATGAAGGATTCACCACTAAGATTGTGGAATATCTTAGGGATGTGTAACATACTCAATACCAAGAAACATTTGATATAGAAGGAGAGATTTATGAAGAAGGTTTTCAACCCCTGGAAGAGGAGCAATATTTTTTCCACGATTCAACAAAATGCAGTAAAGACTTGACTGGAGAAGTGAGTTATGAGGATGAAGCACTAGTATCTGTTACAGGTATGAACTAACTGAGAGGGGGGGGTGAATCAGTTAGTGTAGATTATTAACCATTTACTCTCATTTTTAACTTTGAACCATTAATCTTAGTGGCAGTGAGTCTTTACTGTGAAATCCAGAGTTAAAACATAAAGCAGATAGTATAAAGAACAACAATCACACACAACATTCATTCACAAGTATGAGACACATATTTTTCAAGAGGAAACCCAACCAGGGAAAAAAACCTCGTCTTCTTAAGATGTTCAGCAAGCTTCAACTTCATTACATCTCATCTTTTCTGAGCACCAACTCATAGAGGCTACAACCTCAGATTGCCAGCACCAACTGGCTGAGAGCACCAACTCCCACAGAATCCCAGCACCCACTGGGTGGAAGCACCGACTTCCTTTTTACTTCAGCACCAACTGAATGAAGGCACCAACCTTCAGATTCTACAAGCACCCACTTGCAGAG